>JANAVB010028619.1:1270375-1406977 GCA_029216955.1 Iris pallida
CAAAGTTCAACGCCGACCACTCCATTAGACTCTGAATACTATGCACCTTCCAAGGGTGGTAAAAAGAAGTCTAAGGCAGCACGCGCCCTGTGCGATCAACGTCCTATGCCAATAGCTGACCAAAGGCCCGCGTTGACTGTCACGCATGTAGCTGATGAAAAGCTGTATAAAACTGGTTCAAGTGCTTCGATGCTTTGACTAATAAAACCCTATTGACTCTTGAGTGCTCTTGCACATGATTCATCCAAGAGGTACATACTATGGGAACAGGCTCATGCGAGCAGCTTTGCTATGGACATAAAGTGAGTCTGCCTCATGAGCAACCTTCTAATCAGGACCTAAACGTATCTCATGCACAGGAACTTAGAAGAGAGAAGCTACCTTCACGTCCGCATTCTTGTGTGCAGCTTTCCGACACACACGAAAAGAGTGTAGAAGTGGAGACCTCTTATCTGCATAAAGTGATTTCTTACAAACGCAAGGCAAGGAAAGAATCTGTTGTGCACGGCTTGTCCGGCCCAAGGCACACTTGTGCCAAAATCATCATCAATTGTTGTTGTTGTTCAGTAGCAGTATTGCCACCGAAGAGGCTGGCCGTCTTCCAATGACTACGACCGACGGTGTCTGTCCACCAAAGGCTCGATGAAGGATCATCAAGTGAAGATGAAGATGAACTCCTTATTGGTTCATGCAATGCCGTACGAGGTTCTCCCTCTCTCAAGAAGCTTTCCAAGAACCCTTCCGCCTTGGCCAACAAATCTAGCGGCCGACTGGGAGGAAAAGAGGCAGTACTCAGCATGGGTGTGTTCTAACACACCTGCACTCAGACCAAGTTGATGTCACAAGCTAGGGGTAGCCAACCCCTTACCATTCATGATAATCCCTCGTTCCAACACGAGAAGGGATTGTATGGAACTGACACAGATGCCTTTGTGGGCACAAGCAATCAACAAACTGGGGGTAGCAATTAAATCGAGTCGGAGGATGACCGCAACCTACCTGTTTACCCTCAGAACAACGAGACTCGGGTGTCTGAACAAGAAAGTGAAAGGTCCACAGTCCCCTCTATCTCTCCACATCTGATGTCCGTGTTTATGGCCGAAGGTGATGGCATGGGAGGCAACGAAGGTTCTTACAATCAAAAGTGTATAGAGGCCTTAGAGACATGCCTAAATACGTTAAATGAGACCATGCATTGCTTGATTTCTGTGGTCATGGAGATCAAAGACAAATTGACATCCAGTACTTCTACTCCAGCAAATCAAGACCAAAAAACGAATGCAGAGTCCAATGCACCTTCTCATGTGCCAAATCCTATCGTGGACCAAGAACTACCGCATTTGTCTACTCTATCAGTGACTGGACCCACAATGTCAAATGACATGCAGCCAGCTCTCAAGGAGTTGTACGCTCGCTTTGTTGCCCGAGAGAAGAAAGTATCACTCCAGAAGATGAGGATCCGACAACCATATCCCTCTGAATATGATAATGTGGTATATCCTCCCAAACACAAGCCACAAATGCTCGTACCATTCGATACGAATGAGTCTCCTCCTCGATACTTGATGTACTTCGCCTCGGTATCGGGACATTTGTCGAAAGACGACGCTCTGCTTACAAATATATTTTAGGGACGTCATAGGGGGTAGCCTACAAATGTTTTTGCAGCCTCCCCGACAATTGTATCTCATCGTTGGACGATTTGAAGCGTCTCTTACTTGCTCGGTTATGCGAAGGAGGAATGGACATGATGATGTCCACTCTCATGGACATCTTCCAGAAGGCGAAAGGACCGGTACGCACTTACATTGAGCGCTTCCACCAGGCAGCTCTGAGGCTTCCACCTGGTATACCCGATCCCATGCTCATGGATTCGTGTTGCAAGAACATACTCCCCACAATCAAATTATGGTACAGTGTTCCATGCATAGAATAGACGTCTTTCATTACCGAGCAGATGTAGCTGAAAGAAAAGCTCGAAATGCATAATTGCTGGGACAAAACTTTTCCCTCGCTTGAAGACAAAGGGAAATGCTTATCTAGCAATAACCCTGTCCACAAGGACGGAAAGGGGAAGCATTCCAAAGGTTCAACGTCAATGAACCCTAAGCCGATAGAAGCACCAAAGCCGAAGGAAACCTATTCCTTCAATGATGAAGATACACTAGAACACTTTGACATGTCGATGAAGGGTGGCAAGCTTCAACTCCTACCTCCTAAGCGTCCTGATGAAGTAGAAAAGGTAGACAATCAAAAGTACGGTCACTACCATCAGTATGTTCACCATTCAATATGCGACTTCTACGTGTTGAAGAAGCAGATCCAATACCTCATTGATGTCAAGGTCATCTCACTCGACTATGAGGATAAGACAGTCATAGCTAACATAGTGACTCTCCAATTCGGAAGCTTCCAAAAAATGGAGACTCGAGACGGTGTTGTCCCCATCCCAATAGCGACAATAGAAGTGGTCAACCTTACACCGGCACGCGATAATGCTCAAGGCCATATCCAGCTTACAACGCCATGAGGTAAAATCATGTGGATCCACCCTGACCTTGTCCCAAATATGATACTCCCTGCAATACCCCTTGCGAAGGGGAAGAAGACCAAGTTGTGTCGTATGATTTCTACCTCGACTGATGACACTCTGGTTACCACTCGCTCGGTTCACCAGCGAGAGGACCGCCAGGCTTTGGAGGAAGAAAAACCTCCGCCTGCTTCTACCACTGCACCCGATGCAACGAAAGCAGGCCCATCTTAACCTTCTGCTGTAGACAAGCAGAAGCAGAAGGAGGACCGCTTTGACAAACCTCTAATGAAAGACTCGACAGTGGGGTCGATCAAGCCTTACAACTTAGATGATTCCTTCCTCACCCAGGTACAACCACCCAAGGAGGATCCTGCCACTTGTCCACATTGTCATAGTATGGTCAAGGTGATTCCCAACTTCACCTTCACTCAATAAGATATGCTACTAAAGAACAACCGCTACAATAAACCCCTGTACTATACAGGGTATATTGGCGCCATCAGGGTCGACTGCAGCCACATCGACCATAGTTCCTCTCTCAGCATAATTCTAAGAGTTTACTCCAAACCTTGGGAATTTTGATGTATCGGTTGACCGCATCAAACACTACAATTAGCGGCTTCAATACAGAAAAGAGTGAGCCCCTGGGCAACATACGTCTGAAATATCAGATAGGCGATCTCCAGATAGACGTGACTTACTATGTCATTAATGCTAACATAAACTACAATATACTGTTGGGTTAACCATTGATCCAGGAACGCATGATCGTACCCTCCACTCTCTATCAATGCATGAAGTATGTGGCCATTAACGGGACTATCAAGACTGAATTCGTTGACATTGACCCGTTCTGAGGTCTCAAAGAATATTATACTGATGTTGACCTATACAAGTTAGTACCCTGGGATGATGACGCTAATGATGCCGACGATGAGGTAGAAACTACACCAGAAAGCGCAGATGTTGCTTAAGAACCTTTGAGGGTTCGACTTAAAGTGAAGCCTCCCCAGACACCAGCACCTCTTGTTATCAAGCTTCTAGGAAAGGCACTCGCTCACTAATCCCCGATGACGTCAACTGCCTGCCAGGAGCCCATTCGAATAAAGCTCCCCCGGAAGGTACCGAAGGTAGCCTCGAAGTCGCAATAATCTCCGACTCTAACACCTTTGGTAGTCAAACTGAAGCGGAGATCGCTTTCACCTTCTCCAATGGTGTCACGCCCCAGAACCAAAATAATGGAGATCGTAGTAGAAACAAAGACAGCTACGTATATCAGAGTATGCCAGTACCCTAATCTACGATCACAACTATCTAGAAGACAAGTGGGAGGACTCTAGCATGCGACTAACGACTCCTATGGTCGAACAAATCCTATCTCCAATCAACAGAAGAAGAAATAAATAGTAAATCACATATGAGATGGGTAAGGCGTCCCAAACACAAATGCATATATAATCATGAGAGCTGACATAGTAAAAAGATATATCAACTGTCTATACAAAATACAACTAGCAGCTGTCCAGAGTATATGTCCAAGCCATACAAGATAGATGGAATAAAACCCACTTGCTAATCCGTGTCGGTCCTCTGAGTACGAACCATCAGGAGAAGAAGATGGTAGATCCTCAAGATGAAATATGGAACCTAGAAGTACAAAACTAGTGGGGTTAGACCCTAAATAGCAAGTACCACAAGTAAGGCTCGAGGTGAACGACAAAGTCCAAAACAACACAACAACATAATGACAGAAATAAATAAATGCGGGTCGAGACTTGTGCGGTACTAATGCACATATCTCTAGAATATAAATGACTGAATGGAAATACTGAACAAAATAGCTATGGAACAGAATAAGCTGATAAGCAACAAGGGAACTTACGAACTACTCGAAATCGGAATCATGACCCTTAAACCAAATAAGGACCGGGGTTGTAGATCTTTTCCTAAACAAAACATAGCCACGGGCTACTCAATGACATAAATAGCATATAAAGTAACACACAACCAAAAGTGCACGGCCAATTACTAGTATGCAAGTTGAGGATCTTCGCAACTCCCTGATTGCGGATGCCCGGATGTCCAGGGGTACGAGTATTTGTGCATCTATTGCCCAACAAGACTATTGGCATATGAAACGTGTCTTGAACTTATAATATGAACAATCATATTATATACTTGTAAAAGAAAATATATAACTGACAGTGCCGCAACCCGGCATGACGTATGACTGAAAGAATTATATAAAATATATAACTGACAGTGTCGCAACCCGGCATGACATATTACTCGATCGTGTATCAATACATGCAAACTTGGTAGGTCATGGAGCCCTTGCCTAGCAGGGTTGAGCCATCCCTTATGGGGCCCTTGGAGCTCGGGGATGGTAGTGCAAATTTTCTCCTATAATGATCTACTTGGATTTACTAGTCATTTACCTTATCATATTCATGTCAAATTTTTAAGTCGTGGACACTCAAGAATTTTCTAGAATGATGTGTGTTATGTACAAGTAATTTGCAAGTTATCACTTGCGAACATCCTCGTACTAACTTCACGTGATATACGAAATAATACTCACACTCGATTATCCTGTGCCAAGATGCAATAGATTAAACATTTAACAAGCTATATCCACGGTGTCAATAAAGAACATGCATTCAATCTCAATCTAGAAGTCAATTAGGAAATCAGTATAGGAGTGCGCTACTATGAGCCACTAAATCAATCTGGACTTGTTCGGTAATTATGAGTACGCCATGACATGCTACTATCAATCAATATAAGGCTAGACAATAGGTGTACTGGACAATAGAATCTAGAAAGACATGGCAATACATATCATGGCATGTAGGGGAAATCAATAAAAAATATATCATGACATATTAGAAAATCAAATAGGTTCTATATCATGGTATGTAGAAAAATCAATAAGAGATAAGTATATGACATAAAATAATTTACGTATATATATTAGTGTCAAGTATATATAGGGTGTACAATCATTCTCTAACTATACAAGGTCATCTAATCATCTTAAGAGTTTATTACAGTCAGAAAAAATATCAAAAACGGACAAAAACGGGCTGAAACGGGGAAAAATAGCCTAAAATAGTCTAAAATAGCCAAATTCGGTATACAGAAGGCATACTGCACTATACCGGTGGTATTCTGTCTAAAAGACAGTAAGTTTCTAGGAAGAAAATTGGTATTCTATTGGTATACATCAGTATGTCGGAATTCCATTTTTCTAGCCAACAACGAAATTCTAAAATTTGCCAAAATTTGTTTCGGCCATAAAAACCTCGTTTTAAATCAAAATTTGGATTTTCAAAAGTCAAAAATGAATAGAATTGAATTCCCTACAACATGGAATCATTAGTTTTTACAAATTTTGAAATTTGATAAATGAATACCTCATAATACTAAAAAATTATATTTAGAAACTCAGATCTACGCAATCCCACCGATCAAAAGCAAAAGTGCAACATACTAAAGATGATAACAATTGAGAGAAGCATATTATAGAGCAACAAAACTTTAGTTTCTATAAAAAAATAAAGCATGGTCATGTCACTTTTGAGCAAGATGTACTTGCCTAAGTTAAGCTCCAAGCCTAATCATCCACTCCACCACCAAGAGGGGTTCTGAAACCACACTCTAGGCCTCAAGGCCAAGCTTTTCTAAGCTTAAGAAAGAGAAAGGAGAGTGAAAAGGAAAATGAAGAAGGAAAGAAAAGAGAGAGGAGAGAGAGAAAGTGAGAGGGTATATATAGAAGGAATAATTAATCGTGACCGTTGGATCGTGATCTATGTCATAATCTAAGTCAATCCTATCAATTGAAAGAAAACCAACTGTCCAATGCATAATAGGATGCGTCTACACTATTTAAGAAAATATCTAAATACTATTCATCAAAATATCTAAAATACTATTCACCAATATATTAAAAATGCTATTCACGAAAATATCTAAATTCAAAAATATCTAAATTGTAGAAAATTTGTCTGAACGGTATGCCATCGGTATACACCGTTATACTGACAGTATGCCGGTCCAAGGAAAAAATCTACAATTTGGCAAATTTTTAAAGGGTTCCGAAAACCAAAAAAATTTGAAATATAATACAAAATACGTATCCGTATATAAATATCGATACTGCGAGACGAGTCTTACAACTCTCCCATCCTTAGAAAAATTTTGTCCTCGAAATTTTATAAAGCTAGATGAGTAAACACGCATTCTAAAACAAGTCAAAATCATAACTCATCGAAAGAAAACATTCCGTGTAGAAGTGATATTTGAGATACAGAATTTAAATACATGTAAAAAATTATAAATACATACATTTATAATACAAGAAACGAAGAGAACTAGGGGCATACGGAATAATATGCCCCTGAGTCAGTTGAGTAGGGATTCGTCCTAGCTTGCCTATGGTGACTCACAAAGTGAAAGGGGTCATGTCTCGAAGTAAGTCAGTACCAACGACTCAGTCAAAGAGATGACTCTAATCTAGGATGCACCTACGTAGTCAGAATACATAATAGATATCGTGTATCATGAGATACAGAGACATGAGAGTGGTACAAAAAACTCGTCTTCACTTGCCGAATATATCAAGGCGACCATTGCATTCTGGGTATAAGTGGAATACAAGGTGTTGGAACGAAGTCGTAAAGCAGAATGCTCTAGAGGGGGGAGGGTGAATAGAGTAGGCAGCAGAATGTTGCTAATTAAAACTTGTTTGCAGTTAGATCACAGAAATAATAATAATAACAAAGTAATGACAGTAAAGAAAAGAGTGATCAGAAGGCAAACACAAACACATAGATTTATACTGGTTCGCTCTTGTGAGGACTAGTCCAGTCGGAAGAACTCTAGCTTCCAGTTGAATCCACTATTGGAAAGTCCCACAAGTTTTCATAGGAAGTCCTTGCAACTTCTACAGACGTGAGCTTTGATACGAAGAACTCGACCAACTTCAATTTTGAAGAGTCTTTCTTCAATCAAGCCTCTGATTACAATTTCTCTGAATTTTTCTAGACCGCACTGTACCGGCAAATTGACTAGAGAATTATAACTGGCTTGGGATTTAAAATGGAAGATTTTTGAAAACTCTTTGGAAGAAACGTAAGCTTTAGAAGAGAGAAGATGAAAGTGAATGAGTGTGTTAAAATGATCAAAATTCCTCTCTATTTGTTGTTTTTCCAAAGATAGAACTCTGACAGAATTCGGGCAGAATTCGGACAGAACTTATTGTAACAATCCGCAACTGAATAGAGACCAAGTTCAAAATCCAACGTTCACATAACGTTTACCTTGGCCAAACTCTGGCCGAACTCTGGCCGAGTTCTGTCAGGGTTTGGTCAGGTTTATCTTATGAAAAATTGTTTTGGCTTTTTGAAAATCCTTCAGAAGCTTTTGTAAAAGTAGATATTTTTCAAAAACATAAGTCATTTTTAAAAGATAGATCAGTTTTGAAAAACAATTTTGGACAGCCTATTTATCAGTACGACTTGGTGTACAATATTTCCTAGACTCAATAAAAAAGAAAATTACATTGCATAAGGAAATACAGTCTTGAGTGGCAAACAAGTCTTCGGTCTTGAACTGAGTAGATATCCAATCTTGATCGGTGTCCAAAACGTCTTTAGTAAACATCTGAATGGTTTTGTATATCGAGACAGAGTTTGATCAATTATTAAAATCAGGTTTGACCCTGATCAATGGGCCAAAAATCTTCTCCATTTTGATAATTGACAAACCTTGACCGATATAACATCTTTGATATATAAAATGAAAAATTGTTCATAACCTGTATTCATGAAGGTGTTAGATCTTATTTCTTCCCCGTTGTCACTTAGCAAAATAATTGTAAAAGAGAAAGCCCCCCCCGCAATAAATACATAAGTAACAATCAGTGAAGAAATATAAAAAATATATGAATAAATACATTCAACACAGGTATGGTATAAATATCATAGACAAAAATAAGATAAACAGATAATAAATGTCACATGCAGTTTATATGGAAGCATAAAAAGATAATGCTAAAATAAAAGCTGAACTGAATAATATGCTAAACTGAATAATATGCTAAACTGAATAATAGACTAAACTAAATAATATGCTAAACTGAATAATAGACTAAACTGAATAATAGAACATGTCCATCAAAAGTCAAAAATTATATCCAAATAAGAGTACAGATACCATCTTAGAATATCGGAGCATTTTCAAGTAAAGAAAAGACAAAATCATCAGTCTTAAAAGTATAACATCTCAAAAATTATCCTCGTCATCAGCTGTAGTGCTAGCACGTCCAGATGGACCAGCTCCAGATGTACCAGCTCCAGAGGTGTGTGGCAGCACCAGAAGTACGATATCAATCGTAAGCGTTCCCTGGATGAAACAGAGAGTGGACCGCCTCATCATCAATACGGTAACCAGATACAGAAGGGTCTCTAGGAAGAGAGCTAGCAGAGTGATCCGTCTGTGCAAATCTGAGATCGGTAAAAGAGTTGGCAATAGCCTAGAATCGAGTCACATCACGAAACTCATATTCCCTGGAAGTGTCAACAAAGAATGTCTGCAGATCCGATAGGTGCTGATGAATACCCTCAAAAGTCATAGGGTAAGACTGAGGAGGAACAACTGCAGTAGGAGCAGGTACAAGAGGTAGAGGAGCAGTAGCAATGCTACGATGAGAAAGCTTGAGGAACTTGAGCTCATGGTCCATAACACAAGTGGATAAGTCTATGTCAAGACACTGAAAGATGCGTGGGATAAGAATCGCATAAGAGAGGTTACGGTATCTTCCGTAACATCTACCCATCATCTGAATGATAGTCTTAGGGGCAAAAAAAAGGAATCCCCTTAAGAATATGATATTGGGCAGAAAGTTCTAGTGCAGTGACATCATCTTTTGTAAAACCCCTAAATTTCTACTATATTTTTTTTATCGATTTTGGTACTAATTTAAAATTTTTGTATTATACGTCGCGTAGTCGTATTGTACGTTGTGCACAAACGACATATTTCGTAATCGCTCGTCGAGTAGGAATATGGACGAACGTACATATTTTTAGAAAAATATTTTAATTTTAATTTTTATAGTTCAAAATAATTTATAAAATAAAATACTTTGCTATCATACAAGAATTGCTAAGTTTGTTCTTTTAATTTTAAAAGGGCCTTCAACTACCAATAATAAATAATATTTTTATTGTATACTAGAAAAATATATTATGTAAATATTATTTGTGCATACATATATCATAATTATTTATTACCTTATTTTTAAATAAATAGTGTAATTTTTGAAATTATTATTATTAGTATTTTTGGAAAATATATTTTCAAAATATTTATGACAATTTAAATTTTGATTTGATTCCATGGATACATTTAAATAGTAAACTAATATCTATATTTGAAATTGATTTGATTTTAAACTAAAAGAATTTAATTAGATTTAATTGGATTTAGATTTGGTTTGGATTTGATTGATTTTAATTAATACATGAATTATCTAATTGGGTTTTAAATATTCCTAGTGCATATCCAATTGGGAATTTCCACATCCTATAAATAGGCAGGTACTCCTCCATTATTTCTCCACAAGCCATAATTACTCCACAAATATTTCTATTTTCGTGCGTGCATCGTGTCTGTGTCCATCCAAATTCTTATTCCATCATTTTTACATATACATTATTCTCTCTCATGTCGACAACCCCGACACAATACAAATTCCTAATTTTCGATCTCCAAAAACCTAACCCTAAACCAAAATTTACCACAGCCTTCCATCGCCACCATCTCGCCGCCTTCAACCCAACACCCATCACAAACCATAAACCTACGGCCAACCTCCACCCCTGCCCGGTCATCACCGACCGACCCTCCTCCCTCTCGTCGAGCCCCACAGACCTCCACGTCACCGTAACACAACCGCTGCCACCGCCAATCCCTTTTCCCTGGCCATAACCACCACCGCATCCACTGTCATCATCTCCGTCACCACCATCGTCGAAAAGCCAAACCACCAGATGAACAAAAATAGAAGGGAAAGCCTAACCTGACTGACCGACGAGCTTCCATATTCGTCCATCTTTGCTCGCCTCTGGCAAAGCCGCCACAGGATCCTCTCTTCCATAACTCTCGTCATCGACATCCCAGCAAAAAACTGTGTGCCGCATCACCTCACCTGTGCTCCTCCTATGACGTTCCTCGCCCGCCCCCGTCTTCGCCACCATTTGGAACTCGCAGTCGAACCCGCCGCCGAGCTCAACCAACATCACAGTGTCGTGCCATGGCCAAGCGCGACAGTGACTGCCAAACTTCGAGCCACGGTGAGCAGTCGAGCCACTTCATCGGTGACCGTGGCTCGAACAGTTGAGAGCCATGGCGTGCGCTCTCTGCGAAGGATGACCATAGCCGCTTGTCCTCGAGCGCCGAGCCTCCACTGGCGCATCGACCATCGTCGACCGAGTCGTAGCCTTCGGTGCCAAGCTGCAGCCAGACCGCCGTACGCGTCCACCGGTGAGCTTCTCCCCCACTGGACCTCCTCTGAAATTGCCCTCTGTCGTACCTCAGGCGTCGCTCCTCCGCGTGCCGCCGCAGCCGGGCCAGACGCCACCGCGACTCCTTTCCGCCGACCCCCTTTCAGATCCGGCTCCGCCTGGCCACCTCCGCACCGTGCGCGCGCCGCCCGACCTCGGCTCCGCCTCTCCTTCCTCCCTCCGCGCTGCCTCCACCAAACGTCGGTGCCGGCTCCGCCTTCCGCTGCCCGCCGATGACAACCAAGGTGAGAACCCGACTCTCGATTTTTCCCTTTCCCATGTCTCTCTCTCTCTCTTACTTGTTACTGAAGAAAATGGTTTACTGAAGAGAATAGTATAAATTATGATTTATCATTATCATTATTATTATTATTATTATTATTATAGTTATATTATTAGTATTATTATTATTAGTAGTATTATTATTATTATTGCTAATAAGGTTATAGGTAAAATTTGAGTTAAATATTTAACTGGTTATTTTTCTACATTCTGTTAAAAATGCTACTATTAGTATTAATATTATTTTGTTACATAAATATTTATTGTCTATTTTGTTACTCCAAAGTTAGTGATAGATAATATTTTCCAAAATCAAAACACTAAGGTTTTACGTATGTTGATTTCAAATTATATTATGTTAGGGTATTTTCAAATATAGGTTGAGCAAAAGTTATTGTGACAAAAATCTAGTTTCAGTATCGAAATATTTCTTTGATTTTCGTAATTATAAAAATAAATTATATATTCAATAAAGTGATATTTTTTGGCCTAAATGACTTCTTGATATTTCCAAACGATTACTTAAATACTTTTATACAGTTTTATCTAAAAAGTTTATTTTTACAAACTTGGAGCTTCTTGCCTAAAAACGATTTTATAATTTTATACTATTGTCTAAGGGTTTAATTGATTAATAAAAATGTATTCTTCCATATTGTATATATACAGTATTTTCAAGTATTTACGTAATAGTATGACAAAAATATTTTTCTAAAATTAGTGGATGTATCTATATTCACAAATTCTTTTCGATTACCACCATTAATCGTGACTAAATCATGCTTTCCCATTTTCTTGCGGATTCGGACCCCTACGTCTTGATCGTGGCTATTGGACTATTGAGACATGACAAAACATCGCACCACCAGGCGACACACCAGGTAAGACACCTTGCCTTCACTGTTTAATTTTCTGTTCAATATCATGCATGTTTTAATTGTTGTCATTTCAAAACCATATGTAGTTGCAAATTATTATATTTAGTTTTCTTTATGCATTTGGCCTAGAGTTAAAAGACCAACTTTATTTGTGCCGCATTCATTGGCCGACACCTGTGTACCACGATGTCACGTGTCTCATATAGATTCGGACTTGCGTACCGACCGTACATCGGTGCGTATAGGACGAGCGTTAGGGTATAACTGCTAATATAAATTGCCTAGAAGACTTAGCGGTTATTAGAAATATCGTTGTGTGGATTCAGCACGAGTAGTGCATGGGAAGGGTGAAGACAGTTATTAGGCGTAGGGGCTTTCACACCTTTACCTTCGTCTAGCTACCATTTGTGACTCAGTCGAGAGCTAGTGGCCGTGTACTTATTTACTTTTCTCTAGATGCCACTAGTGCCTCGGTTGAAACACAAATGTGCCGTGCATTTACCTTCGTCTAGCTGCCATTAGTGACTCACCCAAGAGCTAGTGGCCGTGCATTTATTTTTCTCTAGATGCCCCTTAGTTCTTGTTCGAGTGCTAATGAGTCGTGTATTTACTTTTCTTTAGACGCCACTAGTGCCTTGGTTGAAACGCTAAACGCGCCGTGTTTCTAGTCTCGAGAGCCCTTGTGTGGAACGTTGTCTTCAAAATGCATTTTCATATAGAATGGTTAAGACCTTTATCTGTTTAGTCACACATATTTTCTGTTGAGCTTTTATTATTCAGTTATTGGCACGATATTATGTGTCTTGTTACGTCCCTCTGAGGACCTAGTTATCTCGCCAGGTGTGTGCTCTTATCTTTCGCAGGTGTTCTAGCTCTAGCCATGTTCATCGCTATTTCTTCGAGGATGATTGCGCTTAGATCGTCTTCGCTTCGCTCACCAAATTTATTTCATTTTTCATGTATTTTCTCTTGATTGTTGGTAGTGGATTTGTCTCCGCCCAATATATTTTATCAAGACAATTCTTTATCATTATATGATATCTATTATTTATTTATTTTTGTGTGGATGAGATTAGTTATGGTTCTACTGCATTTTACAGCTTATGTATTCATACAAGGTATCCATATATTGGAGTATACTTCGTATGAATATAGCTGGCATGTCTACGTACCTAGTCCTACGTATTTTGGGACTGGAACATTACATCTTTTGAAGTGGATTTAGTAAGTAGAGTGAATAGATGATGCAATGTAATTCATAGTTAAACAAGTTCAAGTTATTGGTCTTGAACTTTCCAGGACGAGCACGTGCGGGCGCACAAAGCTCATTCTTGAAACTAACAAGAGTCGTGCCCTCAGGAAAATTAAATTCAGTGATGTCATCGAGCGGGACACCTTCGTTTGGAAGACCAAGGATTTTTGCTAGCAATGCATCATTGAACTTGATATCGATCCCTCCAACACGAGTTCTTACGGTAAAAGTGTTTAACACGAAGTTACAATAGAACAATCTAATGGCATTAGTAGCTATAAGAAATTGTAAGATAGTAAAATGGTGTAACCCTAATGCCTCAAAGTAGGGACGATGATCAGGAAATACAGTCCACTTAATCGGAGAGACGGTGCATATAGTGTGCATAGCAAAATTGGCATACCAAAGCAATGCTTGGTGATGAGTTTTGAAGTAAAACTCATCCGATACTCTGTCATCCGATTGGACCGGGAAAAGAGGGAATCTGTGTTCGGATCAGAAGACGATGCCTCTTCACTAGCATGGGTCTTCTTTCTCTTGAAAGGAATGAATCCCTTAGGCATTCTTTCCCAAAACTAGAAACCCTAAAAATTTGAAAGTGGAGGAGAGAAAGAATTATACCTTCTTAGAATCAAGTATGCTGTAGAGGACGCGATTCTCCGCACGAATTCAAATTTTGGATAGAAATCTCCACGTGGATTGGAAGATATGGAGTGGAAAAAAGCTAGGGTTTGGGGTGTTTCGGCTGCTGCTGTTATGAGAATAGATGGGTTTGGAAGTGAAGAAGAGGAGATGGCCTCGGTTTCTGTTTAAAAAGCATACAACACCAAACGAACTCTGGCCGAATTTTCATAGGGTTCTTCTGGTTTTTTTATAAATTTTTTGTGGGCTATGTCCTTTTTATCAACTCATTTCAAATATTTAATTCAAAGTTTAGCAATTTTAGATTTCAAATAATATAATTAATATTATTTTATAAATTAATATTCTTTACTCAGCATGTATTTCAGATTAGCTGCAGGAGTACTGTCCCAACTAACGGAGGTTCACCAGGGAACTCTTAAATACCACTTTGCTTCGACTATAGTCGTGGTGACAGACAGACTTTTTTTAGGCTTGTTTCAAAAACAGTTATTGAGTATTGAATAAATTAATTAATCAAACAAAGTTAATTAATATTATTGACGTCTAAAATTCCTAATTCTCGACGTAAATAATTAAAACGATCTTTCGCTAGAGGTTTTGTGAGTATGTCAGCCAATTGATTCTGTGTGTCTATGTATACAAGGTCTATATCTCCATTTTGTTGTTGATCTCTACGAAAATGATGTCAAATCTCGGTATGCTTAGTACGAGAGTGACATACTAGATTCTTAGTCAAATTAATAGAACTAGTGTTATCATAGAAAATGGGTATGTGTGTAAAATGCAATCAATAGTCTTCTAAAGTTTGCTTCATCCACAAAATTTGTGCACAACGTCCTGCGGCGATATATTCATCATCGGTTATTAATAATGCGATAGAATTTTACTTTTTGCTAAACCAGAGACTAGGGCTTTTCCTAGGAAATGACATATGCCGCTAGTACTTTTTCTATCTACTTTGCATCCGACAAAATCAGCATCAAAATAACTGGTTAGGTCAAATGACGTAGTTTTAGGATACCATAAGCCAACAGAAGAGGTACCTTTAAGGAATCAAAAGATATACTTAACTGTGCACAGATGTGATTCCTTAGGATTGGCTTGAAAATGTGCACATAAGCAAACACTAAACATAATATTTAGTCGACTAGCAGTTAAGTACAGTAAGCTACCGATCATACCTCGATACTTACGTATGTCGACGGGTTTGCCTTGTTAATCAATATCAATATTGGTTGAAGTCGCCATTGGAGTACTAAGTGGTTTAACTGCTTCCACGTCGAACTTCTTTAATAGATCTTTTGTGTACTTTGCTTGATTTATGAACGTCCCATTGATTGTTTGTTTGATTCGCAGTCCGAGAAACAATTTCAGCTCTCCCATCATGCTCATCTCAAACTCATTCTGCATACATTTTATTTTTTTTGACAAAGAGATTCATCAGTAGATACAAAAATAATATCATCTACATAGACTTGAATCAAAAGAATATTGTTATTCAAAGATTTTATAAACAGTGTAGTATCAACCTTTTCCTTTGAAAAAACCATTATCAAGTAGGAAAGAGCTTAGACGATCGTACCAAGCACGAGGGGCTTGTTTTAAACCGTATAAGGCATTCTTCAACTTGAAAACATAATCAAGATTTTTGAATCAGTAAAACCTGGAGGTTGAGCTACATAACTTCTTCTTTTACAAAACCATTCAAAAATGCACTTTTAACATCCTTTTGAAATAACTTGAAATTATGAAAATATGCAAATGCACATAACATGCAAATAGATTCTAATCTCACAACTGGGGCATAAGTCTGATCGTAGTCGATACCTTCTTCTTGATTGTATCCTTGAGCTACGAGTCGAGCCTTATTACGAGTTACTAAACCATTCTCATTCAGTTTGTTTCGGAATACCCAACGGGTGCCAATGACCAGATGATCAATGGGCTTGAGAACAAGTTCCCAAACTTGATTCCGTTCAAATTGGTTTAATTTCTCTTGCATAGCATCTAACCAAAAATTATCACTACATGTTTTTTTAATATTTTTGGGTTCAAGCTGTGAAATAAAAGCAACACAAGAAGCGATATCATTATTAGAGGAATGAGTACTTACACCCTTGGTAATCTCACCAATTACCAAGTCCTTTGGATGATCTGTCAAGAATCTCATCTCTTTTGGCGTATCCTCAGGATTGTTGGTTTTGGCTTCTTTGCTTGAAAGTACTGCATCTTTGTGTGAAGATTTTGCAGTAGCTGTACTTGGTGTAATTACGTCTTCATTGTCTTCATCGTCTGAATTTTGATTTAGTTCATCAAACTTAACTTTAATTGATTCTTCGATGATCATGGCTCTCTTGTTGAAGACTCTATACCCTTTGCTCTTTGCTGCATAACCTAAAAATATACCTTCATCGGCCTTTTTATCAAATTTACTCAGATTGTCTTTAGTATTAAGAATAAAGCATTTACAAACAAAAATCATGAAATATGAAACAATAGGTGTTCTATCAAACCATAGTTCATAGGGAGTCTTCTTCGATATATGTCGAATTAGAACCCTATTGAGAATATAGCACGCTGTATAGACTAAACTGGTTCAACATTACTCTAGCCATTTCAGATAGAGTTATGTTCTTACGTTCCACAACTCCATTTTGTTGTGGAGTCCTAGGGCAGGAAAATTCATACAAATAACCGTGTGTGTCACATAATTGCTTGAACTCTGCATTATCAAATTCGCCTCCATGATCGCTATGAATGCGAGTAATCATGAAACATTTTTCATTTTGTACTTTTTTGCAAAAGGTGATGAATTCTGATAAAGCATCATTCTTGCGTACAAGAAAATATACCATGTGTATCTAGAGAAATCATCTACAATGACAAGTGCATATAACTTACCACCTAGACTAGCAATTCTACTTGGTCCTAATAAGTCCATATGCAACAATTGTATAGGTCTAGTGGTACTTACAGCGTTCTTGGATTTAAAGGCGGATCGGGTAGCTTTGTTCTTTTTACATTCGCTACATACTGTATCCTTCTTGAAAGATATGTCCGGTAAGCCGCGTACTAACTTCTTTGTAGATAGTTTTAAAATTGTGTCCATGTTTGCATGACCGAGTCCCATATGCTATAGTTGACTCTCAATGCTCTTGGCCATTAAGCATCTACCAGCTTTGTTAGCATCTTCTAACAGATAGAAAACATATATATTGTCTTTCCTGATACCTTTAAAGATAGTACTATCAGTTGAACTATCAACTATAGTACATTTGTCTTTGACAAAGTTAATGCCATAACCGTGATCAGCTAAATGGCTTATGCTGAGCAGATTATGTTTTAACTCGGTATCTAGATAGACATCTTTAATCACATTATATGGAGCCTTACCAATGTCACCGATACCGATTATGTACCCTCTTAAATTATTACCGAAGCAGATGTATCCTTCTTTATTCCTTTTCAACAGTGTTGCGAATAATATAGCATCACTGGTCATGTGCCATGAGCAACCGCTGTCGAGAATTCATTTGCTTCTAGCATGTGAAGGGCGTTCCATCTATAAAATAATTTACAAATGAAACTCTTGGTACCTATTTCTTATAGGGTCCTGATATGTTAGTTTTTGGTATCCATGCATAAACATTTTAATCTACTAACTTTCTGATTCTATATGCAAAAGATATATGACCAATGAGGCCACAATAATGATATTTTACATGTTGAGTGTTGAAAGTTGTGTGAGGTGCATGATTGGTAGGTTTTGATTTTCTAGTATAGAAAAATGCATGCCTATTAGTCTTCTTGGGCATAGGTTTGGTATGGTTTGGTCTGACAGTGTTTGTTTTGGGTGTGTTCCGATGATTCAGTAATTGACACGTGTTAGAATAGGAAGCAGCAACTTCAGGCCATTTTTCTAAGCTAATTTTTAATTTTTTGGAGGTGTCATATAATCTAGTATAGTCAGATATAAGTGTTTCTATTCTGACTTTTGCATACTGGAGACTCTCTCTCCTTAGATAGGTCTTCATTTAACTGGATGATAGTTTGGTCTTTTTCTTTGGATAACTTAATAGTCTCGTACAACAACAGCTTAATAGATGAAAGCTCACCAGACTCAATAGAAGAGTCATTATTTCTAACATCAGCTAATTGGTCGGTAAGTCTTCCTATCTCACCTTTGTACTTTTGAGTACCTTCTTAGAGGTTTCATATTTACTATACAGTTTCCTGTAGTCATTTAACAGGTTACTGAAAGCCTCTCCTAGTTGCTCAAAGGTAAAATTATCATAAGTATCAAACAGAGGATTAGTGGTTACCTGATCGCAAGCCATCAAGCATATATTTGCAGTGTCATCTGATTGTTCGTCTTCTGAATTGCTGGCTTCGTTTTCATGCCATATGCTTGTATTGGCTTACTTTCTTGATGTAGATCTCTTCAGGTAGCCTTTGTCATATTTACTGCTTTTTCTTGTTGATGATGATGCTGTTGGATAATCTTTCTTCATATGTCTTTTCTTCTTACATCCGTAGCAAATAGGATCTTTCTCGATGTTATTGATGTTGCTATCTTTTGTTCTTCTGTTGAATCTCATGAACTTCTTGAATTTTCTTACCGAAAGAGCTTGATCTTCAGAGTCAGAGTCGCTATCGTCAGAATCATCTTCGACAGTTCTTCTATTTGAGACTTGAGAGTGATCGACTTTTCTGACTTATTCTTTGGTGTAGCATCTTCAAAGTCTTGAAGTTCTAACTCGCGAGTGAGTAGCTTACCCATCAATGTTTCCAGAGACATTGTTGAGCGTTTCCTTCAATGATAGATATAGCCTTTGGAATCCAATTCTTTGTGAGAGCTCGTAGAAGTTTGCAAATCTTCTAATGGTTTCTGTATTCCTTGTCTAATTAAACAAAGGATTTACAATATCCAAGAGTCTCGTAAACATCTGAGTGACAGATTCACTTGGCTTCATTTTGAACACCTCGTACTCTTGAGTAAGTCTGTTGATCTTTTACTCCTTGACTTGTGTTGTTCCTTCGTGGGTTACTTCGAGAAGTTTCCATACTTTATTTGTTGTTGTGCAAGTTGACACCCTGTTGAATTCAGTTCTATCTAAAGCACAAAATAAAGCATTAATAGAACGTGCGTCAAGACTGGCATTTTTTCATCCTCCTTATATTTATCATAGGGTTTTTCAACTAAAACTCCTTCAACATTAATACGAGGAGGCTTTTTGTAGCCATCAATAAGTATAGACCATAACTCAAAATCAAAAGATTTTAAGAAGAAACTCATCCATATTTTCCAATAAGTGTAGTTTGTGCCGTCAAACAGTAGAGGTATGTTTGTGGCTTGGCCTTCACTTGTGAATTTCACAGTTGCCATGTGTAATACTGTGATCTATATAACAATTAAAAATAACTGAATATAACAGCAATTTTACCTTGCTTTACCTGTATAACCCGCTTTGATACCAATTGTAGGAACGAAGTCGTAAAGCAGAATACTCTAGAAGGGGTGAATAGAGTAGGCAGCAGAATGTTGCTAATTAAAAGTTGTTAGCAGTTAGATCACAGAAATAATAATAATCACAAAGTAATGACAATAAAGAAAAGAGTGATCAGAAGGCAAACACAAACACAGAGATTTATACTGGTTACCCACTTGTGAGGACTAGTCCAGTCGAAAAAACTCTAGTTTCTAGTTGAATCCACTGTTGGAAAATTCTGCAAGTTTTCATACGAAGTCCTTGCAACTTCTACAGACGCGAGCTTTGATACGAAGAACTCAACCAACTTTAATTTTGAAGAGTCTTTCTTCAATTAAGCCTTTGATTACAATTTCTCTGAATTCTTCTAGACCGCACCGTATCGACAAATTGACTAGAGAATTGTAACTGGCTTGGGATTTGAAAATAGAAGCTTTTTGAAAACTCTTTGGAAGAAATGTAAGCTTTAGAAGAGAGAAGATGAAAATGAATGAGTGTGTTAAAATGATCAGAATTCCTCTCTATTTATAGTTTTTCCAAAGACAAAATTCTGACAGAATTCCGGCAGAATTCAGACAGAACTCTTTGTAAAAATCCGCAACTGAAGGGAGACCAAGTTCAAAATCCAACGTTCATATAACGTTTACCTTGGCCAAACTCTGGTCGAACTCTGGCCGAGTTCTGTCAGGTTTATTTTGTGAAAAATTGTTTTGGCTTTTTGAAAATCCTTCAGAAGCTTTTTGTAAAAGTAGATGTTTTTCAAAAACACAGGTCATATTAAAAAGATAGGTCAGTTTTGAAAAACGATTTCGGATAGCCTATTTGCCAGTACGATTTGGTGTACAATATATTCCTAGACTCAATAAAAAAAGAAAATTATATTGCGTAAGGAAATACAGTCTTGAGTGGCAAACAAGTCTTTGGTCTTGAACTGAGTAGATATCCAATCTTGATCAGTGTTCAAAACATCTTTAGTAAACATCTGAATTGTTTCGTATATCGAGACAGAGTTTGATCAATTATTAAATTTAGGTTTGACCATGACCAATGGGCCAACACAAGGCTGTCGATAAAACCCAAGAATGAGAATGACTAAAGGAACACCTCAGAAGTTTACCAACAATCTGACTTCCCTTAGCCAATATTTGTTCTATGATAACAAACTCTCTGCCTATGCATCGAGGCTGCTGCTCTGACCTGCTACTGATTTTACCTAACTTACTGGACCTGGGCAAACTGCACCGAATGCTAACACTAAAATTGCTAAGACCGTGTCAGAAGGGGATGTTGAACATGGAATCAGGCTGACTTTGCTAGGCCCCTCTGGCTTCAATGACCAAAGGTACCAGGAAACTAACGAAGCCTTTGGGTATAAAAGTAACCAAGACCCTATTTATCATCAGATGCTCCACACCTGAGAAACTTACCATTGCTCCTCCTCTACTGAAATGCGATATACCCTAGCTTCTCATAGTAGGTACATCCTGACTGCTATGCTGATATTGTCGTCGAAGTTGATTGTACTACTTGACTAGGAGCTCGATGATCTGGAGCTGTAACAGCTGGATCTGTAGATTGGATAGTAATGCCTCTCATTATCTCAAGCATAGCCTGCTAACCTATCTATGATGGTTGAACTGACTGGAGTAGAGTGAACTAAGATGCTAATAAATGTTGAGAAGGTACTGGCACCTGACTCTGCGGAGGCGAGATATGATTCTGACATGCTGCCTGAACTATGGAAGAAGACGGAGCAATAAAATCCTCAAAAGAATAAGATAAGAAGGTAGGGTCTCCCTGAAGGATAAGGACACAAGATATCAATAATGGACATGATCAAAGTAAGGATATGCCTGTTTGACATAACAAAAGGATGAACGAACTTTTTGTATATTGAACGTAAAAAAGACTACAATCGATTCTTATGCGAAGAAATCTAAGTACAAAAGTTTTTGGGAAAGTGTGATGGTAGACATTGAGCACTGCAGCAGCTCTTTTACTCCGTTGACAATTCGATGATGATATGAGACTTTATCTGACTTTCTGGTGCCTTCGATGGAACTCTAGGATTGTTGATCAGGAGGACGTCGAAGTTGAAGATTTTGATAATTTTGTGGATCTTCTTTTTCTTCTCAATAAAATTGTTGAGGGAAAACCTCTCCTATTTATAGGGGAGGGGCACATATGCGATGTACATTCGGGTTCCGGGATATGAAGGAATATGTCATCCTTGTACGGTACGGGCTTCTGTGGCGCTGACACGTGGCAGGCTTTGAGATTCTTCTCAAACGAGATCTCTGGTGGTTATCAAAATAATCGAATGAGGTAAAACATAGCGTGTGTCAATTTGCTAGTTCAGATGTAGCCGAGCAAATCTTGAGATTTTATCTCAGATTTGGATTCTGTGTAATTTTCGTCCGAGATTTAAATCAATTTGATAAGATATTCGTATTTATCAACTTGATCAATCCCAATCCTATCTTTGAGAGAGGTAGTTTAAGCAAACCGATTGTGTAGGACCATATCGTCTGTGCTTCTGGTAAGGATGGCTGTAATTCTGGGGCGAAGAGTAGACTGTGCTTCTAGAGACGACGGAGCCTCTGTGCTTTAAGACAACAAGTAGACTATGTTTCGAAGACAACGAGGCCTCTGTACTTTTAGGGGCAACAAGTAGGTTGTGTTTCGGGTAAAGTTACTGTACTTTAGGGCGACGAGTAGGCAGTGCCTTCAAATAGACCATTTTACTGTGCTTTAGAGTAGCAGTCGGGCTTGTGCTGGAGGTAAACAATGTCTCCCATCTTTGTTGAAAAAAGGGGCCATTGAACGGGCCGGGAACATGGATCGAAGCATCTATCTGTGCTTCTGAGAGGGGGATGTACTGTCTGCACCTTGGAAGCGATGTAACACAATGGGGTGCCTGCACCTCCGGTTGGAGATGCTTGGCTTTTAAGTATTCTTTTTAGAAGAAGTAAATGACTACCCTAGAATGCAGACTCTTTCTTAATTGTCACCGTTAATTGGAGACTTCCAAGGATCATTTGAACAGTTTGGAGACTTACTTGAATGGGCCTATTAATTGAGATCCACTGTGCCGAGTCCTAGGCTCATCCCATTAATGAGGAAATTTTGACCATCGACCAAGTGGCCAATAGTTTGGACCACTCCCGGTCGTATAAAAGGGGAAGTGTTCCTCTGAAGAGTCACTATCTTCTTTCAGGCACCCTTCACCATCATGTTTGATCCCGACTTAGCTTCAGATGACCGCTGGCCTTGCATAAGTCGACTGTTGGCTGGGACTTCTCTCGTTCGAAGGGGCAATATTTTTGTAGAAGAACTCTCTGTAGAAGGAGCCATTACCGCTCTTGAGAAGTATCCAAATATCCTCCCTAAGGGTGTGTTTGGTAGGAGGAAAAAAATGGAAGGAAGAAAAATAGAGGAGAGAAAAGTAAAGGGAAAGATTTATTTTCTCTTGTTTGGTATGGAAGAAAAATAGGAAGGAAGGAAAAGTGGAGGGATTACTTTTTCCTCATAATCTAAGAAATCCAATCCCTCCAAAAGTGGAAGGAAAAGTGGAGGCTTGTATTAATTAACAATTATACCCCCATATGAATGTATTATTTAAAAATTATTTACGAAGTCAAATGGTAAATAGGTGTTTTTAGTTGAGGGCAGAATTGGTAAACCATATATGTTTACTTTCTTTCCTTCCACTTTTTCTTTCATACCAAACAAAAAAAAATGCATCTCCTATATTTTCCATCCTTGCTGCCAAACACAAAGGAAGTCTTTCCTTTCTATATGGAAGGAAAATGTATCCTTATCTTTTTTCTTCCTTCCACTTATCTATCCTTCCTACCAAACACAGCCGAAAAAGTTTGACTCTGGGCGACGTCTTGGAGCTCTTAGAGGTCATGGCGACCGAGTTTGCTCTACTTGTCAGCTTGAAGTGCTACAGGTTGTACTCTGCTCCACTCATTCTGGGCTTTGCGACCTACTTCAGCTTCAAGGAGATCGGGCTAATAGCTGCTTCTGGAAGTTGCTTGCTTTGGCCTAGCAATTGACGTACGTTTGGAGGGTTGCACGCACAAGAAAGTAAGAATGTGCCTTAATGGAGATCAATCTTCTAGTATGCGTACCAAGAAGAAAGATGCATACACTTTGTTGTAGACTAAATCTATTATAGACTCCTCTAGGGCCTGCTAAACATGTGATCGATCCTTTGTAAAAGAAGTAGGATTAGTCCTTTATGTATGGCCTTGATAAATCTGTACTAGATCTTTGTAGGCATAATAATAACAAAAGTTCTTTCCGTATCTTCTGTTGTCTTTTGTATACTCGGTCTGCGCCTTTGTATCATCTGTGCTGTGGTGGAGAAATATTATCAGCTGATATTTTTCATGCTTCTACAAGACCCCCTTCAAAGTGTCCCAAACTTGAGTCAAGATCGGGATACTTTGAACAGAAGCATGAATATGTGACATGAGCGTACGTGCTTGGTGATGTTTCAGATTCTTATCTCTGTCTATATAACTAAAAAGAGTCTGTAATAGGTCTTTACAGCTACATGTTTTTGTATAAAAACTCTTCTGTTCCCTCACTTTTTTCTTCAACATAAGGGGGGTCATTATAGAAGACACGCCTAACCAGAGGTAATATGAACATGGTAAGCCTAATCTTTGCTGGGATGTAGAACAACAATTCAGAGGTAGTTTAAACGTGAACTATTTTCTAGATAGCCATGATAATCATAGGATCAATACGAAGAGAACGACTACTCAGAGGTAATATGGACGTGGTAGCCGCATCTTTGTGAAGAAACTTTCCTTGCTCATTGGTGATATGGACATGGTAAGGATAGAATCTACAGGGGTATAGAACGACTCAGAGGTAATATGGATATGAAGGGTTCTATAAATGACAACTATGGAGGATTATCATAAAAAGGGTGATTTACTCAGAGGTAATATGGATATGACAAGCATCATTCTACTAGAATAACAGTTCAGAGGTAATATGGACGTGGCTGTATTCTAGGGAGTAATGACAACTTTGGGGTTATCGTAACGGGGGTGACTACTCAGAGATAATATGGACATGGTATACACGATTTTGGAAGGACACTTCAGAGGTGATATGGACGTAAAATGTTTTCTGTGGTCATAATGACACAGAGTCTTCACGGGAGATGCAACTACTCAGAGGTGATATGGACATGGTAGATGCACAACAGGTTGTAAGAAAGTGATCTAGTGGTAATATGGACGGGGAGAGCTTTACTTACTGGGATTTAGTGTAGGAGGGTTGAACAAGTTTTTACCAGGATCTACGAGCACTCATAAGGGCATAGGAGCTCCTGTTGGTGTTGCTGAAGAAGATGTATTTAGGGGAAGTTTCATCCGCTAGGTCAATCTAGACGACCTCGTCCTCGGTGCGATGCTCTCGTTGTTCAAAACACCATTCCCACTGAGGGCTAAGGTATTGAGCTCAGGGTTCTTCTTTGAAAAAATTGAGTGCCTGGTCTTCTTTCTCAGCGGAATCGTCTGTGGAAATCATGTTGACGGATTGTACCTTTTTGAGGTCCCGGCCTATACTGGTGTCAGAATCCCAGGTTGAAGAGCCGAAAGAATGTAAGTGTAGTGGAGCCTCCAGTTTTGAACTCTCTGAAGTGGTCGTGCGAGTAATATACCCAACCCCCAACGAGTATGTTGGTAGTAGTTCTGAGGCTTCCCCTTCGAAGCACGAACTCGTAATAGAAGCCTCCGACCTTTGCCTTACTTCAGCCCTTTGTTGCTGTTCAGGTCGTATCCCATCTTCTGGATGAGATATTTGACTTGAGTAGCATAGCGGTAGAGCTGCATCTTACCGTTGTCGGGTTCCGGTTCTCCAGGGGCTGGCCGGTGCGTTCCAGTCGACCAAAGACGATGGGTTGGTCCTTCGGGTTCCTTGGCAGGACTAGAAAGTAGGAGCCTTTGGAGGGGACAACTCGGTTTACAAGGTTGGCGGTTGTCACTTGCGTTTGTAGAGTACATAGAGCGTTGTCTAAGAATTACTTAGTGTTCCAATGCGCACATGAGTAATTTGAAGACAACTTTCTATTAAAAAAATACAAAATTTTATCCCGAGGGATTACATCATCTAAAGACTGTGCCTCGGTATTGGTGCAGATGTCATCTTGTAATTCTTCGAGGGCAAGATCTGCTGCAGAAGGAGGTGGAGGAGATTTTTGCTTCATCTTGATCATCGCGGGAGGCGTAGCCAGAGTATCCTGCGGCTTTGAAGTGCGTGTCGGGGCCTTTCTGGAGAGCTTTATTTGCAGGGGCTCCTGGCTTGATGCCGTCAGAGGCAGCCGTGCTAGAGCCTTGCCCCGGAGTTTAATGACCAGGGGGGCTGGAGTCTTAGGTGGCTTTCCTTTCAGTCGAACCATTATGGGTCCTTCCGTGACGGCTACAACTTCTGCTTCGTCGTCGGCATCATTGGACTCGTCGTCCCAGGGGAGTGATATAGATCGACATCCGTACAGTATGCTTCCAGACCTCGGAACAGATCGATGTCAGCAAACTCCATCTTGACGGTCGTGTCACTGGCTACGTACTTCATGCACTAGTGATGGGTGGAGGGGACGATCATGTACTCATAACTCTATGGACATCCAAGCAACATGTTGTAGTTTATGTCCGTATCGATGACATAATTGGTAACCTCAGCATGAAGATCATCTATTAGCCACTTCAATCAGATCTTTTCCAGAGGCTCACTCTTCCCCGCATTGAGGACACTGATGGTGGTGTTCGATACCGTGAGACGGTACATCGGGATCCCTAGAGCTTGGAGCAGACTTCGAAGGATGATGCAGAACGGTGAGCCTTGGTCGATGTGAATGCGATCGACCGTGATAGCACCCACGTATCCTGTGTAGTACAGGGGTCGGTTGCGCCAGTTATTTTTTAGCAGCATATCGTGCTGCTTGAAGGTGATGTTAGGAATCTCCTTGACCATGCTATGGTAATATGGACATGTTGCAGGATCTTCCTTAGGCTGCTTCACCTATACGAGGTAAGCCTCTGCATTCTGCAGCACCTCGCTGAGGGCATCCCGAGTTGCTTTGGAGAGCCGGAGAAGCTCGAAGAGTGACAACCGAGCTGGCGTATTGGCCAGCTGCGCCAGTATATCAAAGTTGTAGGGCTTGATCGGGGCTACTGACGAGTCCTTTCGTAGGGGCTCATCGAAGAGGACCTTCTTCTGTTTCTGCTTTTCTACGGCAGGAGGTTGAGAATGTCCGGCTTGTGCTATATCGGGAGTACAATGGGTCGTCGGTGGGGGCATCTCTTCTTCAGGAGCCTGGTTTTCCTCTTGCTAAAGAGCTGAACGAGTGATCACCCTGGTGTCTTCTGTCGATGAGGAGACCATACGACATGTCCTGACCTTCCTTCCTTTAGCATGGCGCAATCATGTTAGGAATGATATGTAGATGAACCCACATCACTTCACCCTATGGTGTTGTGAAGGGGATGAGGCCCTGGGCATTGTCCCTGGTGGGCGGAAGGTTGACGACTTCCATCATTGCCTTTGGGATAGGGACGACGCCATCTTGTGTCTCAACTATCGGGAAGCTTCCGAACTGTATCTTGACCATGTTGGCCGTCACAGTTATTTCCTTGTAATCGAGGGAGATGACTTTGGCGTCGATAAGACATTGAATATGTCTTTTCAATACGTAGCAGTCGTGTGTTGAGTGGTGGATGTACTGGTGGTAATGGCAGTACTTAGGATTATCTACCGTTCCCACTTCGTCAGAAAGCTTGGAAGGTGGAAGCTGCAGCCTGTCGTCCTTTGTCAGCATCTCGAATAATTCAAGTGTCTTCGTCATTTAAGGAGTAGGTTTCCTTCGGCTTCTACGCTTCGGCTGGCTTGGAGCTCACGAGCGCAGGACCCTTTGTAATATTGACGGCCATAGCTTGCTTGCCTTTACCATCTCCTACTCGCTTCCCTTTATTTCCAATAGTGGGGAAGTTCAGACCCAGGAGTTGTACGTCCTGTGCCTTCTTCTGAGCTATGTCTACTTCAGTAATGAAGGGCGTCCACTTAGTGCAGGGAGTAGTGTGCCACTGTTTGATGGCAGGAAGCATATTCTTACGGCATGAATCCTAGAGGATGGGATTAAGCAAGCCTGGAGGTAGCCTTAGGGCATCCTGGCAGAAGCATTAAATGTACGCTCGTACGGGCACCTTTTCTTTCTGAATGATGTCCATAAGAGTATACATCTTCATATCCAGCCCTCTTTCGTAGAACCATTACCGAAAAATGTTCTTCAATTTTCAAACAATTTAATGCAGTTGTCGGGCAAACTGCAGAACCATTTATAGGCCACCGCCTATAGAGCTCCAACGAAGATGTTGGTGAGAAGGGCGTCGTCCTTTGGCAGGTGTCTTGTTACTGAGGTTAAGTACCGCACATATCGTCGGGACGACTCCTTAGTATCATAAGGGATGATAGCCTGTGGTTTATATTTGGAAGAATAAACCACATTATCCCACTCAGAAGGATAAGGCTGCCGGGTGGCAATCTTTTGGAGTGTAGCTCGCTTTTCTTTGGCATCATGACGAGCATATAACTCCTCGAGTGCTTGCTGTATTTCGTTGGATACAGTTGGATTGATGGTCGACAGAGTGGCCGACGACTACGTGACTTAGTTTATGACGGGCATGGTACTAGACCCATCACGAACCGTCAGAGTAGTAGGTATGGAGGCAGTGGGAACCAATCTGTCCTTGATCTCCAAAATAACAGAGGCTAAAGTCTGCATGGATATGTTCAACTCGTTAAGACTTCCTTCGAGAGCCTCAAAGCGTTTCTGCTGACCAGCACTTCCGCTTGATTTTACGTTGTCATCAGCTGCCATATGCATAGATGCTATGTGCGTGTAAGTAGAAGGGGTGGTAGATCTTTTGCTTTCTGGTTTGGAGTGCCGGTGCTCATCGTCTTGTGGGAAGACTGGCAAGTTGGGATCATCCTCTGACTCGACATTGTTCCTACCCCCGGTCTTCTGGCTGCTTGTGCCCGCAGAAGTGTCAGTGTCATACGTCTCTTCGTCATACTGAAATGAAGGGTTATTATACAATGTAACAGGCTGGCTACCCCCAGCAGGTGCATCGGTCGTTGAACCGACTTCTTGCGATAATGATCCATCCTTGGAGCACATGTGTTGGAACACGCCTTCCTTAGGTACAGGCTTCTTGCTACTCCCTGGCATGTTTTTGGACTTGCTAATCGAGGAAAGTGGTTTCTTGGATAGCTTCTTATGGAAAGGAGAGTCCCAAGCAACGTTGTATGAAGCAACGTAGAGCACTCTTCCTCTTCACAAGTTCTTGGTCACAGCCTTTGAAAGTCGGACCTTCTCTTTGGCGGTGATGGATGTACTTGACAATATGAGCAGTTGATGGTAATCTGAGTACAGTTGGTTTTTGATTTAGACACCAACTGCGTCTCAGATTCTTCTCTCCTCCTATGCTTGTAAGGAGCGGACGAAGTCTTCATGCCTCTGCTTCCTTCGTGTACATATGAGCGCTGTTCGCAGCCGAAGAGATGTGCTGAAGGCATTTTTCCTTCGAGTTCCTGTAGCTGATGTAACGCCCCAGTCCCAAAATACGTAGGACAAGGAACGTAGACATGTCAGCCGTATAATCAATATACGTAAGCTGTAAAATGCAGTAACCAAGGACTAAATCTCATCCCCAAAGATAAATAATGATATAAAAGCAACTTTGAATTTGTCATGTATACAATCGTTGGGCAGAGACAAATCTACTACCAACAAGTAAGGAGAAATACATGAAAAAAATAAATTGAGTTTGACGGACGAAGCGAAGACGATCAAAGCGTAATCATCCTCGAATAAATAGTGACAATCATAGCCACGGCTAGAACACCTGTGTAAGACAAGAATACACACGTGACGAGATAACCAGGTCCTAAGAGGGACGTAACAAGATACAATAAACATGCCATTTAAATACTAAATATAAAATATGCCACAATCAAAGAAAGTTACAAGACATAAATAAGGTAACCTAACCGTACTAAAGTGATCATGCAGTTGAGAAAGAATCCTTCGACGCATGAGCCCTAGTTGTAAATAGGTTCGGCATAGTCCCCATACAGGACACCAGGGGCCTACGTCCGTAACGTCCGAAGATCGTCAGAGGACATCATGTGCAAGGGGCTACGTCCATAACGCTCTAGAAAACGTCAGAGAAAACCTGGAGCCTGCGTCTCCGGAGGAGCGCACAGGTAATAAAGGAAGTGCAAAGAAGCCCATACATCAGGTAATGTCCTCCCCACCCAATGCACCTATCATGTCGCTTCTACGACCATGTAACACTACTAACCGTCAAGTCATTTAACATATAACTATTGACAGTTAGACCAAACGCACGTCCTATACGCATCAGTGATCAGCCAACACGTAAGTCCGGATACTATATGATACTCATAACTCACACATCTTGTAGCACTACAGTGTCAAAGTTTATGTAATACACTAAACTAGTGGTAATCCCTTAACTCTAGGTTCCTATGCGATTAAAGGGTAAATAACAAGGTACAGCTAATATCACTAAGCAGGTAGTAAGTCAGAAACTGTAATAATGGTACAGCTAAATGTACGGGAAATAAATACACAGTGATATGCAATAAATAAAATGCAGACTAATTTATAAACAGTAAATTGTGGCAAGGTATCTTGCCTGGTGTGTCGCCGGGTGGTGCGATGTTCTGTCATGTCCCCACAGTCCAATAGCCACGATCGAGACGTAGGGGTCCGAAATCGGGAAGGAAGTAAGGCCGTACGATTAGTCATGACCAGCTATGATAGTTGAAGAGAATTTGTGGAAAAGAATACATGTACTAATTTTTGAAAACTACTTTTATAATAAATTTATGTAATTACTTGAAACATATATTTCATTAGTAAAATAATTTTAGAGAAATAGTTGAAAAATGTTTATGGTATAGTAATTTGAAAATTATGATTTACTAGTCAAAAATTCATATTAGATCAGTAAAAATAATTTTAAAATAATAATGATACTTGGTAACTATAATACTAGTGGTAGTAAAAATATATATATATACTTGTATTTCAAATTACTGTATGATTAATACTAATAATTATATAATTCTTAATATATAATTATATAACCATAAAATCAAGTTAAAAATAATAATAATAATTATTATTATAATTATAATAATAACAATAATAATAAACATAACTTACTTAATAATTATAAGCAACTTTTAACAGCTCATTCCAAACCCCCCAAATTGAAAGGTGAGAGAGGGAGAGAGAGAGCGAGGGGAAGGGGGTCTTACGGAGGGGCGGCTCCGGCCGGTGGTCGGCGCGGATGGGGGCCGTCGGTGCTCACGGCGGGAACGCGGCGGCCACGGGCTGTGAAGGCGGCACAGAAAGTCGGGGCGGCGACCGTGAGCGCTCCCGATGGCACGACAGCCGGGTAGAGGCGAAGAGCGCCGGTGCGGCACCGGAGTTTGGTCGACACACTGGCTTTGATGGAGGCGAACGCGAGAGAACGTCGAATAAGGATGGAGTGCGGCCGCGTGTGTCTTCGGCGGAGCAGGGCGCACCTGGCGCGGAGGTGACGGCGGTTTCGGCAGTCGGAGAGGGTTTCTGGGGTGGCGATGTGGTTTCTGGCCGAGGTTCGGCGACTTTGGGCGGAGCGCGGGTGAGTCGGGCGCCGGCGGCTTCGTGGCGGGGCGGTCGGGTCGGCTCCCGCAGAGGTCGGTGGCTGATGCGACACCGCTCGAGGAAAGTCGCAACGGAGGTTAGGTTTTCTTTCCTTTTTCTTTGTTCAGTTGCGATGATGGTGGTGGTTATGCCGGTGGAGCGGCAGGTGGTTGGCCAAGGAGTAGGTCGGAGAAGGAATGTTGAGGTTGGTGGTGACCTGCAGGTGGTGGTGGCTGTCGGGGGTGTGCTTGGTGGTGGTGTTGGTGAAGGCGACAATGGGAAAAGCAGGGGTGATGAAGACGACGCCAGCATGGTTCTGGTGGTGAGGGTGATGAAGTTCGGGGCGGCCAGCCTGTGGCCGGGGAATTGGCGTTGGAGACTGGCCACAGCAGGGAGGATGGTTTGGTGGAGATTCGGTGTGGTTGCTGCGGCGGTGGTGATGGGTAACATCATGAGAGGTGGCGTGGAGGCTGGATTAGGTTTAGGATTGAGTCGCCGTGTCGGAAGTGTCCGACACGGCCGGGTGGACGTCCGGGATTATCGGACGGAACATAATTTCGTATTGTATGGTGGGATGTAGTAGACGGGTGGCACAGACACGATGCACAATTTGTGGATGGAAAAATTTATGGAGGAGTACCTCTCCTTTTATAGGAGGTGGGAATTCCCAGTTGGATAGGGATTGGGAGGATTTAAATCCCAATTAGGTAAATCATCTATTAATTCAAATTGATTTAAAAATAAATCAATCCAAATCAAATCCAATCTAAATAATTTATATACTTAATTTAATTTTTTTTAAATAAAGTCAATAAAATATTTTCTAATTTAAATTACCATATTTAATCAAATATTAAAATTAACAAAATCCCAAATATAATTTTTGTAATTAAATAAATATAGTAATAATTAATTTTGAAAATCACGATAAATACTTAAATATTAATTCATGAACTAGCTTTTATAATAACAAAATATATTAATAAGCAAATTTCACATTTCGCAAAACATTTGGAAACATTTCATATAACGAAAAATTTCAAATTACTACTTATCTTTAAACGAGGAATAAAATAACCTTTTTTTATACAAAATAAAAATATTTATCACATTTATTTGAACATGTACTTTCCTATTAAAATAAATTTATAATAAAAATATTTTTTTCTAACATATGTACCTCGACACATATTCGCACTCGTCGAGCATTTATGAAATGCAAATCCCGTACGCTACGCAAATACAACAATGAGAACTCGTATGCGACGTGCAGATACGAAATACAAAATGAATACAAAATTATAAAAAAATCGTAGTAGAAATTTAGGAGGTTTACAGCTGATGTCCGAGTATGCCTCGATCAAAGAGTCGCTGATGACGTACCCCCGGCGTTGAGTAGTGCGAGTGGGTGCTCAAGGGATGACGGGGTTCCACCGGACAAGGCTTCAGAGAGTCTGGGATAGTCTTGTATAGCTTTCCATCGGCTGTGCGTGTTACTGTTAATGTGGGCCTCTGGTCCGCCATCGACGTAGCACTTTGATCGCATGGGGCGAGTGCTGCCTTGGATCTCCTCCTACCACGATTAGATGATACGTAGTATTCGAAATCCAACATGGCTATACCTGATGGACCGGTTATTCTGTTGAAGACAGAAGTTCTCACCTGTGCAGCATCCTCAACGTGCGAGCGAGCTGTCATCTGTTCCTTTCGATGTTGTGCCCTTGTTACTCTTACCATAGGATAACCGTGATCTTCTCTACGTTTCTCGAGCATGGGATCTGAGAGAGATGACCTGGCATCAACGGTCGAAGGGATCTTCGGGGCTTCACCGATGAGGGGGGTGTGAGATGCAGTCCCCTTTGTCGTGCTGCTCGTCGCAGCCACCTTAGGCACCCAGGTTTGTCAACTATTCTTCAGTTTTACGAACCACTTCGAAGGGCTCGACTTCTCTTCGGAAAGGAGATCTTTAAAAGCTTGCTGGTCGAAGCGTACAACCAACATCTTCTGAGAGAATCCCAGCAAGTCATCATCGGATTGTGTTACCACCTTCTCATTGGAGGAGAAGGTAGTCCCCACCAGAGTCGCCATCTTGTTCGACATAACAAAAGGTTGAACGGACTTTTTGTATATTGAACGTAAAAAAGAGTACAATCGATTCTTATGCAAAGAAATTTAAGTATAAAAGTTTTTGGAAAAGTATGATGGTGGAGATCGAGCACTACAGCGGCTCCATTACATTGTTAACGATCCGATGATGATATGAGACTTGCTCTGACTTTCTGGTGCCTTCGATAAAACTCTAGGGATGCCGATCAGGAGGACACCAAAGTTGAAGATTTTGATAATTCTATGGATCTTCTTCTCCTTATCGATCATATTCTTGGAGAAAAACCTCTCCTATTTATAGGGGAGAGGGGCACATATGCGATGTACAATAGGATTTTGAGATTTGAAGGAATCTGTCGTCCTTGCACGGTACGGGCTTCTATGGTATTAACACATGGCGGGTGTTGAGATTCCCCTCAAACGAGATCTTTGGTGGTTATTAAAATAACCGAAGGAGGTGAAACGGGGCGTGCCAATTTGCTTGTTCGGATGTAGCCGAGCAAATCTTTGGATTTTAACTTAGATTTGGATTTTGTGTAATCTTCATCCGAGATTTAAATAAATTTGATAAGATATTTGTATTTATCAACTTGATCAATCCTAATCCTATCTCTGATAGAGGCAGTTTAAGCAAACCGATTGGGTGGGACCATGTCGCCTGTGCTTTAGGGAAGGCTGGCTGCGCTTCTGGGGCGAAGAGTAGACTGTGCTTCTGGAGACGGCAGAGCCTCTGTGCTTTAGGCGATAAGTGGACTATATTTCGAAGACAACTGGGCCTTTGTGCTTTTAGGGGCAACAAGTAGGCTGTATTTCGGATAAAGTCACTATGCTTTAGGGCGACGAGTACGCTGTGCCTTCAGTAGACCATTTTACTGTGCTTTAGAGTAGCAGTCGGGCTTGTGCTGGAGGCAAACGGTGTCTCCCAAGTCTTTGCGGAGAAAAAGGGGCCGTTGAACGGGCCTGGTACTTGGATCGAAGCAGCTGTATGTGCTTCTGAGAGGGGGATGTATTGTTTGCGCCCTTGAAGAAAAGGAACACAGTGGGGTGCCTGCACCTCCGGTTGGAGACAACTTGGCTTTTTAGTATTCTTTTTAGAAGAAGTAAATGACTACCCTTGAATGCAGACTCCTTCTTAATTGTCACCGTTAATTGGAGAATTCCAAGAAGCATTTGAACAGTTTGGAGACTCACTTGAATGGGCCTATTAATTGAGATTCATTGTGCTGAGTCATAGGTTCATCCCATTAATGAGTGAATTTAGATCGTCGGCCAAGTAGCCAATAGTTTGGACCACTCCGGGTCCTATAAAAGGGGAAGGGTTCCTCTGAAGAGTCACTATCTTCTTCCTGGCATCCTTCACTATCATGTTTGATACAGACTTAGCTTCAGACGGTCGCTGGCATTGCATAAGTCGGCTGTTGGTTGGGGCTTCTCTTGTTCGAAGGGGCCATGTTCTTGTAGAAGAACTCTTTGTAAAAGGAGCCGTCACGCTCTTGAGAAGTATCCAAGTATCCACCTTAAGGAGTTTGACTCTGGGCGACGTCTTGAAAGTCTTGGAGGTCCTGGCGACCGAGTTTGGTCCAGTTGTCAGCCTAAAGTGCTACAGGTTGTACTCTGCTATGCTAGTTCTGGGCTTTGTGACCTACTGCGCCTTTAGGGAGCTTGGGCCAATAGCTGCTTCAGGAAGTTGCATACTTTAGCCGAGCAATTGACGCGCGTTTGGAGGGCTGCGTGAACAAGAAAGTCAGAATGCGCCTTCATGGAGATCAATCTTCTAGTATGCATACCAAAAATAAATATGCCTGCACTTTGATGAAGACTAAGTCTATTATAGACTCCTTTAGGGTCTGCTGAACCTTTGATCGATCCTTTGTAGAAGAAGTAGGATTAGTCCTTTGCGTATAGCCTTGAAGAATTTGTACTAGATCTTTGTAGGCATAATAATAACATAATTTCTTTCGATATCTTCTGTTGTCATTTTAATACTCGGTCTACGCCTTCGTATCATCTGTACTGTGGTGGTAGAATGTTATCAGTTGAGATTTTTTAGGCTTCTACAATGCCAAGCATGATTACAGTTCAAGGAAAGTGAGAAACACGATAAACAAGGGGAGATCAAATGAAGACAAATAAAGGATTGAGATTCTAACAAGATGAATCACCTATAAGTCTGAAGACAAACCTGTATGGGCCACCAAAAAACCCTGTCATGCCCCAGAACCAAAATAATGGAGATCAGAGGCAAAACAAAGCCAACTACGTATATCAGAGTATGCCAGTACCCCAATCTATGCTCACGACTGTCTAAAAGACAAGTGGAAGGACTATATTATTCCACTAACGACTCCTATCGTCGAACAAATCCTATCTCAATCCAATCAACACAAGAATCAATAAAGATTAAATGACATATGAGATGGGTAAGCCGTCCCAAACACAAATGCATACATAATCCTGAGAGTTACCATAATAAAAAGATATAACAACTGACTTTACAAAAGGTACATAAATGTACAACTAGCAGCTGTCCAGAATATACATCCACGTCGTACAAGACGGAGGGAACAAAATCCAGATACAAGGACTAACACGTCCTTAGCTAATACACCATAAAATAAAAGTACAAGATAAAGTGGGAGATAAAGGTAACCCACTCGCTAATCTGTGTTGATCCTTTGAGTGCGAACCATCCAGAGAAGAAGACGGTAGATCCTCGAGATGAACTATGGAACCTGGCCATGCAAAACCAGTGGGGTCAGACCACAAATAGCAAGTACCACAAGAAAGGCTCGAGGTGAATGACAAAGTCCAACAACAACACAAAAACATAATAACAGAAATAAATAAATGCTGGTCTAGACTAATACGTTACCAATGCACATATCTCAAAAATATAAATGACTGAATGGAAATACTGAACAATATAGCTATGGAACGGAATAAGCCGATGAGATAGAAGGAAACTTAGGAACTACTAGAAATTGAAATCACAACCCTTAAACCAAAGAAGGACCAGGATTGTAGATCTTTTCCCAAGCAGAACTTAGCCTCTAGCCACTCACTGACATAAAGAGCATATAAAGTAACATACAACAAAAATTGCACGGCCAATCATTGCCTATGATTTGCTATCATTAACTAGCTAGGTTTATCACAATCCTAATTACTAGTATGCAAGTTGAGGATCTTCGCATCTACCTGACTACAGATGCCCGGATGTCCAGAGATACGAGTAACTGTGCATCTATTGCCCAACAAGACTGCTGGCAGATGAAACGTGTCTTCAACTTATAACATAAACAACCATATTATATACTTGTAAAAGAAAATATATAACTGACTGTGTGGCAACCCGGCAAGACGTATGAATGAAACTATTATATAAAATATATAACTGACTGTGCCGCAACCCGGCACGATATATGACTCGATCATGTATCAATACGCACAAATTTGGTAGGTCATGGAGCCCTTGCCTAGTAGGGTTGAGCCATGCCTCATGGGGCCCTTGGAGCTCGGGGTTAGTAGTGCGAATTTCTTCCGATAATGATCTACTTGAATTTACTAGTCATTTACCTTATCATATTCATGTCAAATTCTCAAGTCGTGGATATTCAAGAATTTCCTAGAATAACGTATGTTATGTACAAGTAATTCGTAAGTTATCACTTGCGAACATCCCCATACTAACTTTACGTGATATACGGAACAATACTTACACTCGATTGTCCAGTGCCAAGATGCAATATATTAAATATTTAACAATTTATGTCCACGGTGTCAATAAAGAACATGCATTCAATCTCAATCTAGAAGTCAATCATAAAATCAGTATAGAAGTGTGCTACTACGAGCCACTAAATCAATCTAGACATGTACGGTAATCATGAGTACGCCATGATAGGCTACTAACAATCAATATACGGCTAAAAAATAAATGTACTGGACAATAAAATCTGGAAAGGCATTGCAATACATATAATGGCTTGTAGGGGAAATCAATAACAAAATATATCATGACATATCAGAAAATTAAATAGGAACTATATCATGGTATGTAGGAAAATCAAAAAGAGATAAGTACATGGCATAAAATAATTTATGTACATATATTAGTGTCAAGTATATATAGGGTGTATAATCATTCTCTAACTAGACAAGGTCATCTAACCATATTAAGAGTTCATTACATTCGAAGAAGGTATCAAAAACGGACAAAAATGGGCTGAAACGGGCAAAAATAGCCTAAAACAGCCAAATTCGGTATACCGGCGGTATTCTGGCAAACAAATAGTAAGTTTTTGGGCTGAAAATCGGTATTTCATCGGTATACATCGGTATTCCGTCGGAATTCTGTTTTTCTAGACATCAACAAAATTCCAAAATTTGCCAAAACTTGTTTCGGCCGTAAAAAAACCACATTTTAAATCGAAATTCGAATTTTCAAAAGTCAAAATTGCATAGAATTAAATTTACTACAACATGGAATCATTAGCTTTTACAAAGTTTGAAATTTCGTAGATGAATACCTCAAAATGCTAAAAAATTATATCTAGAAACTCAGATCTAGGCAATACCACCGAACAAAACCAAAAGTGCTATATACTAAAGATGTTAACAATTTAGAGAAGCATATTATAGAGCAATAAAACATTAGTTTCTATAAAAAAATAAAAATAAAGCATGGTCATGTGACTTCACTAACAAGAGGGGTTCCGAAACTACACTGTAGGCCTCAAGGCCAAGCTTTTCTAATCTTGAGGAAGAGGAAGGAGAGTGAAGAGAAAAATAAAGAAGGAAAGAAAAGAAAGAGGAGAGAGAAAGTGAGAGGTTATATATAAAAGGGGGAATTAATTGTAACCGCGTGATCCATGTCACAATCTAAGTCAATCCTAGCCATTGAAAGAAAACGAATTATCCAATGGATAATAGGATGCATTTACACTATTCATGAAAATATCTAAATACTATTCATCAAAATATCCAAAATACTATTCACAAAAATATTGTAAATACTATTCACAAAAATATCTAAATTCAAAAATATATAAAATGTAGAAAATCTGTCCGGACGGTATGCTACTGTTATACACTGGTATACTGGCAGTATGCCGGTCCAGAAGAAAATCTACAATTTGGCAAAATTTTAAAGCGTTTCGAAAACCAAGAAAATTTGAAATATAATACAAAATGCATACCCGTATATAAATACTGATACTGTGAGAAGAGTCTTACACACGGGAACATCGGTTCTCACTGATAAGGAGTTAGGGGACTACATGTGCGCCAATGCTGAGGCACATTCTTTAGATGATATAATCCCTCGAGATAATGTTTCACATTTCATTAATAGAAAGTTGTCTTTGAATTACTCTTGTGTATACTAGAACACTATGTATTTCTTAAGACAATGCCCTATATATATTGCAAACTCAAGTGACAGTCGCTAATTTGGCAAGTCGAGTTATCTCTTCCCGAGATACTTACTTCCTCGTTCCAACAAAAAAGAAAGATGAGGAACCTATCATCTTCGGTCGATTAGAGCATCCTCATCGACTGACTCCGGCAGAACCAGAACCAGATAACGGCAAGATGCAGCTCTATCGTTACACCGCTCAAGCCAAGCACCTTATCCAGAAGGAGGACTACGATTGACCAGTGATAGAGGACTAAATTATGGCAAAGGCCGACACCTTCCCTTACGACTTCGTGCTCCTAAGAGAAAGGCTCGAAATTACTACCAGCGCACTCAGCAAGGGTTGGGTTATGTTACACCCATAACAACTTTAGAGGGTTCGGTGCCGGAAGTTATAATGTATTCTCACTGTTCCAATTCCTCAACCTGGGACTCTGATACTAGTATCGGCCAGGCCTTCAAGAAGATACTATCAGTCAACATGGTCTCTACAGATTCCCTAATCGAGGATGAAGACCAGATGTTTGAATTCTTCGAGGATGAACCCTGGGTTCACCGTCTAGGATCCTAATGGGAGTGGCATTTTGAATAGCGAGAACATCCCACCGAAGATGAAGTCGTCCAAGTCGAGCTAGGAGATGAGGCTTCCTTTAAATCCATCTTCATTAGAAAAACCTTGACTGGAGAAGACAGAGAATCTCTGATGCAGCTTATCCAAGAGTACATCGATACCTTTATTTAGAACGATGAAGACATATTAAAGTTAGACCTGCATGTCGTAATGCATCGACTCAACATCTCGCCCAACGCTAAACCTGTCAAGCAGCAACAGAGTCACTTTTGTCCCAACATCATGGATGCCATCGAAAAAGAAGTCAACAAACTCATAGAAAGTATCTTCATTCGAGAGGAGCAACATCCGGTTTGGGTGGCTAAGATCATCCCTGTCACCAAGAAGAATGGTAAAATTCGAGTCTGCTTAGACTTTCGGGATCTCAACTCGGCCTGTCCAAAAGGCGAGTTTCCTCTCCCGATCACTGACATAATGATCGACAATACTTTTGATTTCGAGCGTATGACCTTCATGAATGGGTTCTTATGCTACAACAAGATTAAAATGTTTCTGGAGGATGAAAAGCACACTTCATTTTAGACTCCAAACAGAATATATATTGTTATACAATAATGCCTTTTGGTTTAAAGAATGTGGGAGAAACATACCAGCGGACTATGAGCACCATATTCTGTAAACACCTTCGAAAAATGGTGGAATGTTTTGTTGATGACTTTGCCGTTAAGAGTCGGAAAAAATCCAACCATTTAGACGACATAAGGATGATGTTTGATTTGATACGGGCGCATCACCTTAAGATTAATCCAACTAAGTCTTTCAAGGGGTTTGCAACGACAAGTTCTTGGGCTTCATCGTCACAACTAAGGATATTCACATCGACCCCGAAAGACGAAAGCCATCCTGGACATGGCTCCCCCGAAGAATCTCCATGAGCTTCGAGGTCTACAGGGACGATTGGCATACATATCAGAAGATTCATAGCAAATCTCTCTGGACGATGCCAATCGTTCACTAAACTGATGAAGAAAGGGGTTTCTTATGCCTGGACTGAAGAGTGTCAGCAAGCATTCGACGAAATTAAGAAATACCTCACCAGCCCACCAGTCCTGGTAGCACCAGTCGTAGGAAGATCCTTTCTGTTATACGTCCGAACCATGGACCATACTCTCGGTGCTTTGCTAGCCCAGAGAAGCAACGAAGGCCACGAACATGCAATCTACTATCTTAGCAGGACCATGATTGGTGCTGAGCATCGGTATAATCTTGTGGAGAAGGAGTGTCTCGCGTAGTCTTCGCCATTCAAAAGATATGCCAATATGTTGCTGGACAGACAATTCACGTCATCTCCCGAGTCAATCCCCTCAGAGTCCTCATGACTAAACCAGGGTTATTGAACTCGCGGTTAGCCACATGGGCAATCGTTTTGACTCCTTATTGCATGGTGTTTCTTCCATAAAAGGCAGTTAAAGAGCAAGCGTTGGCTGATTTCCTGTCACTTCCATTTTTTGCTATACGTATTTCAGTATACGTGTACGGTTTCCCGACCCGTATTTTGACTTGTCTAGCATGGCTTGGCTTGGTTTGGTCTTGGTTTAGCTTGGCTTGATTTATTTTGGTCTGGTTTAGATTTTGGCTGTAGATGGAAGGGGTTGTTATAAATATCAACTTTCCTCTCTCTCCTCATTGCTTCTTCATTTACTCCTCTTCCTCCATTAAACCTCTCCACCCACCTTAGGCAAGTGCAACTTGCTTCATAGAGGAACCCCATTTTTATTATTCCATTGTCTTCCCTACAAGTTTCTAAGACTCTTTTGTACTTAGCATTTTTTATTTTGGTGGATAATTTCTTGTAGATCTAAGTTTACTCGAATCTTGGTTTTCTTGGGTTTTAATCTACCAAACTTTATTATTTTTAAGTTTTGATTGTTCTATGTTGTAGAGAATTTAATTTTACTCAAAATAGACCTTTTAAAACACGAATTTTTATTTGTTTTGAGTGATTTATGAACTTGGGAAGTTTATGGGTTCCATGAACTCATGTTCTCGAAATGAAAAAGATGACCTATACTTGACGCATAGCCACCAATATGAGCCCAAGCAACACTTCTTCCTGCTTAGGGCACATAGCTCTTATTATGCGCCCAAGGCCTTCCATGCTTAGGCGTATAGGCCCTGGCAGAGTCTAAGGCCCAAAGCTCCCTTGCTTGGGCGTATAGTCCTTTTTATGCGCCTACTGAGTCTTGGAAGATAGTCTCCTGGCTTCTTTCCAAGTGCACCCTGTCTCCATGCTTTGGGCGCAAGCATGTGGACGCATGCTCTTGGGCGCATAGTCTTGGACGCATACAGCCCTGGGCGCATGCCTAACCTAGTACATGCTCTCCATGATACGCCTAGACAAAGGCGCATAGCCTTAGGCGCATAGTCCTAGGCGCATAGTCTTGGGCGCATGGTCCCTGCTTGGACGTATGGCATTCCCTGTGTACGTCACCCTAGGCGCATGCCCTCCTTGGACAATGTTGAACTTAGGCGCATGCTATCCATGACACCCCATTGACCCCTTGGTGCCATTTCTAACCAAGGATAATTCTTATTGCATTTATCTATGCTTGTCCCCATGGTCTATACCATAAGCTGTGACCCTTGAGCCTGATGGGCTACTCCCATGATAGTCTGGTATAATGTTATTATCTGTGCCACATGCATGCTTTGAGCTTAATCACGATCTCAGCATGGCATGTACACTCTCTGATAACTCTTTCAGTGGCCCGCCGTGGTGCACTCTTGACCAAGTGAATTCTTGGTATACAAGTACCCTTAACATGAACACGGCATGACAATATGACTTTACATGATAATCTTGATAGTGACCCGTCGTGGTGCACTCTTGACAAGCAACTTGACATGATAATTCTTGATGGTGGTCCTTCGTGACGCACCCTTGACATGATAAGTAGTAACTTGACATGAATAATCTTGATAGTTGCCCGCCGAGGCACACTCTTGACAAGTTATCTTGATAAGTAACCTAACATGATAGTCTTGAAATGCTATAACGCCGGCTATCTTGACTTGCTAAGTAATTCTTATCTTGACACCGTAGGTGACTATGCTTGTATAAGCTACATGTCTCGTCTTGCATCATATCTAGGACATGGATTCCTGGTTACCACGGTCAAGGATTCATACTGAATCTGACTAGGTTAACAACAAGATTGATCAAGTAGTTCATAGTGAGATTTTCCAGTCACATGCAATTCTGTTATCTGGGAACCTCAAGTGGATTTCTATCCTGCCGACAAGTAGGGCATATTTTTAGCATACTGTCATGTGTTGCACCTCCAAGTCATCTAATACAACTCCCTCAACCTGCGAAAGAAAAACTGGATAGTCTGCAGGGCTTGTGACTGCTGGAATATCTTATTGCATCTTGTAGTAACTAGGCTTATGATAACCCTAGTTAGTTAAAGTATCAAGCCGTACTCATTGCATGGCCGTGATTGATGGACGAAGTCCAGTCTAGCCTTGTCTAGATAGTGCCAGTCTATGATTACTTCAGTACATTACTGTTATGCTTTACTCTTGTCGATAAATGATTGGAGACTAAGCTCTATTCAGGTGAAGGGTTACAACCCCGATCCTCGTTTGGTTTATGGGTTGTAACTTGGTTACCGGAATAGTCCTTTAGTTATCCTATCATTTATCACCTTGTCTTCTCTAACTCATGTCTTTCGTTATTTTTATGTCTCACGTGCTAATATGCTAGTTTTAGTTCTTAAGTAAAGCCTCTCTTGTGGCACTTGCTCTTTATGGGGTCTGACCCAGCTGATTTTGTATGGCCATATTTTGGAGTAGCTCCCGAGGATCTTTCAGACTTTCAGCTAGATAGTGAACACTAGACGCAACCCTGGAAACGAGTAGGTTTAATTTTGCTCTCCCACTCTATTGTAAATTATTTTTTTGAGGCATTTAGCCACCGAACAAGTGTTATCTCGTATTGAAAGCTTATATTCCTATCTTCCTAAGGGCTATAACATGATTGACAAATCCTAGGGTTGATCATGTATGACTTAAACTCTTGATAGTCTTTGCATCTTGTATGACTAGCTTCATGATCATCTGAATATGTAGTGTATGGGATACCTTATTTTTGTATGTCTGATGATCTACTACCTTGCTACATTTACTTGCTTGATTGACATTGAGACAGTAGGCTTGTTCTTGAACCTAAGAGACTGATAGCTTGTAGTTAAACCCTCATGCATCTAGACAGTCGTGACTGTATATCGAGGTGGGTTACACTTCAAAGTACATAGCTGGCTGTGTCTGTCCTCTGCTATCCAGTATTATGGTTTTGGGGCATGAGACGGTTTAAGTGGTGTCCCATGCAGGTCTTGTAAATCAAGATGTGTAAGGGTTTCACCGAATAGATGTCTTGATCTCTATTCGTGTCTTCTGATCTTTATAAAATCTTGACCAGTCACATGCTTATATCCACAATCTATCTTGGTCCTTCTTTATTGTTCTCCATGTTATTTCTTCAGTGGCATAGCTCCTGGTCCTACCGATCAGCAAGGTGGAGCACCTCTAGTGAACCGACAGTAACCTGAGGACCAAGCCGAGCACTGTAGAGCAGCATCCCGAGTCATGCATTCTGGGAACCCAGAGCCCCTTGTTCAACCATTCTAGCTTATAGAGCCTGACAATGGAGTCCTAGTAGGACTCATCCGAGAATTGCTTATGTCACAAGATCGTCGGGGCGATGTCCTGCACGAGACAGTACAAGATGCTATAGGCAGCATTGGTTATCAAGGGAACAACGCAGCCAATAGCTTCAAGCGCCTGAACCCTCATTTCTTTGATGGCAGTGAAGATGCTATCACTGCTGATGTGTGGCTTCATAAAATAGAGGTTATCTTGGAGGCAGCTCGGATTCTAGAGGGAGAGAAGGTGGTCGTTGTGCGCCTACAGGTATTGTACTTAGCCCACAGCTGGTGGGTGATTTTAGCAGTTGGATTAGCAATGCCTGTTTTGTGGGCGGTATTCAGCGACAAGTTCCAAATGAAGTATTTTGATACAGTAACTCGGTATGATCTGCAGACAAGATTCACCAACCTTAGTCGATTTGCTCCCATCTTGGTGGCAACCGAATTCGATCGAGCGTAGCAATTCCAATAGGGACTCCACCTGGAGATTATTATATCGGTGGAGCAGTTTAAGCACCAGACGTTTGATGTTGTCTTGCGAGCAGCGAAGAGGCATGAGTATACTTCTCAGAGGAAAGTAGATCTAACTGGAGGAAGGAAGAGGTCTCATGGACAGATATCCCAGTCATCAGCACTAGTCCCGATATGTAGGACTTTGACTATTGGAGCTCCTAAGAGGGCGATCACAGTTTCGTCGGTTCAGCACTCGATACCGATGTATCCTTAAAAGTAGAAGCAGTCTTCTGCAATAGGCTGCACACATTGTGGAAAGCCAGGCCATGTAGTATTAGAGTGTTATAGAGCACATGGATTATGCTTGGCTTATGGGGTACCGGATCACAAGATAGGGTCCTGCCTACATAGAGCCGGTTCATCATCATCAACCTTAACCAGTCCATCGGTTAGGGGTCCAACACCAGTGTTGCAGCAACAGTACCAGCCTTCGAGGCCGTTGTTGCCTCAGGCTCAACAGTATGCCCAGGTACAGATTAAGAACAGGCAGAGAGGTCACCAGTAGAGGGGACCAGTACTTAGAGGACAAGGTCAAGCGATGGCTCTGGCCGTGGCAGAAGAATTGGCATCATGTGAGGTGGTGGCAGGTACCATTCTCATCAATCCTTTTCCAACATCGGTATTATTTGATTCGGGTGCATCGCATTCATTTATGTCTTCACGATTTGTAACACGGACTGGAGCCCAAGTCATTCTCAGTAAGGCTCAATATACTTACTAGTAACGGTCTTGCGGGGATAGATAGAGTCTCTTTCTCGTGTCGAACCATAGTTAGCGGTAGAGAGTTTTCTGCTAAATTGATAGAATTTTTGATAGCCGACTATGATGTGGTCCTAGGAATCGATTGGTTGAAGGATCAATACGCAAGAACAGACTGCCATATTGGCAGGATTATTTTTGGTATTTCAGGCGAACTAGAGTTTTTATTTTCCAGAGGCGAAGTAGAACCTTCTCCACAAGTGTTGCGGATGGCAGTAGCTGTAGCAGTTCAGTTTTCCAGATTAGTAGAATAGTTTCTTGATGTATTTTCCTAAGAGATTCCATGCATGCCCCCATAGAGAGATATAGAGTTCACCATTGATTTGCTTCTTAGGACGGCACCAGTGTCAGAGAGAGTCTACATGATGGCACCTTTAGAATTGGAGATCTTGTATAAGATGATTGAAGAACTCAGAACCAAGGGATTCATTCGTGCTCGTGGATCGCCTTAGGGAGCTCCGATGCTTCTTGTGAAAAAGAAGGATGGTATGTCAAGATTATGTGTTGATTATCATACCATGAACTCTGTAACAATCAAGAACAGATATCACCTACCAAGGATAGCTGATTTATTCTATCAATTCAGAGGAGCGACAGTATTATCAAAGATTGACTTACGGTCGGGGTACTATCAAATCAGAGTTAGAGAGCAAGACATACCGAAGATAGCATTCAGATCAAGATATGGACATTGGGAGTTCCTTGTTGTGCCATTTGGAACGACCAATGTGCCAACCATATTCATGGACCTCTTGAATCGTATATTCATGCCTTATTTGGACCAGTTTGTGATAGTGTATAGACGACATCTTAGTCTATAGCAAGAATGAGGCAGAACATGAGCAACATCTTCGTATAGTTCTTCAGATTCTCAGGGAGCATCAGTTGTACGCGAAGTTCAGTAAGTGTGAATTTTGGCTTGATCGCATTTCGTACTTAGGTCATATCATCACCAGAAGTGGAGTGGAAGTGGACCCCAAGAAGATAGTGGCTATAGAGACATGGCCAGTACCTAGTACCATCGCATATGTTTGCAGTTTCCTAGGATTGACCGACTATTACCGGCAATTTGTATCAGAATTTACTCGAATTTCAGCACCATTGACGCAGTTGACCCGCAAGGATGTGCAGTTTGCCTGGACAGTAGAGTGTAAGAGTTCATTCGAGAAGTTGAAACAAGAATTGATGACGGCACCCATTCTCACGCTTCCAGATGAGACTGGAGGATTTTTAGTTTATTGTGATGCCTCCGACAAAGGATTGGGATGCATCTTGATACAGCATGGTAAGGTAGTAGCTTATACGTCACGTCAGTTTTATGATCATGAGAGGAATTATCCAACCCATGACTTGGAGTTAGCAGCGGTGGTTTTTGCACTTAAGTTGTGGAGGCATTATTTGTATGGAGATCGGGTAGAGATTTTCACCGACCATAAGAGACTTAAGTATGTGTTTACCCAGAAGGATCTTACCATACGTCAGAGGAGATGGTTAGAGCTACTTATAGATTATGACATCAACCTGCAGTATCATCCTGGGAAGGCCAACGTTATTGCAGATGCATTGAGCAGAAGAGCGGGAGTTTATTTTCTAACAGCACAGCCCGAGTTGTTAGCAGATCTTCAGAAGATGGATATTGAAGTAGTTCTTCCTACCAATGTGGCATCGATGGCTAGTTTACGAGTTCAGTCCAGTATAGTCGAGATGATCAAGATACCACAGTCGATAGATTCTAAGCTTCAGCGGCATAGGATAGAATGTGTAGCAGGACGGAGAGCAGAGTTATGTATTCATGAAGACGGTACACATTGACATGAAAGGCGTCTTTGTGTACCCAGTGGTGACATCATGCGAGAGATCATGGCAAAAGCTCACAGTTTACAGTATTTGATTCATCCCAAGGGTACAAAGATTTATCCTGATATCCGTCAGCATTTTTGGTGGAATGGCATGAAGAGAGAGATAGCTCGGTTTGTCTTTCGTTGTTTAGTTTGCCAAAAAGTTAAAGCTGAACATCAAAGACCAACTGTACTTCTTTAACCTTTACCGATCCTAGAATGGAAATGGGAGCACAATACCATAGATTTTATAACTGGGTTACCTAAATCTCCACCTGGGAGTGATGCTATCTGGGTTATAGTTGACAGACTCACCAAGGTGGCTCATTTTCTTCCTTTCAGAATTGGCCAGTCGACGGATCAGCAAGCAGAGATATAACTCGGACAGATAGTCAGATTGTATGGAGTGCCAGTCAGTATTATACCCGACAGAGATTCGAAATTTACATAGCACTTTTGGAAGAGTCTTCAGAAGAGTTTGGGGACTCGTCTTAAGTTCAGCTCAGCTTATCATCCGCAGATAGATGGTCAGTCAGAACGTACGATCCAGACTCTCGAAGATATGTTACGGTCGTACACGCTTGACTTTTATGGTTCGTGGGAAGATTACTTATATCTCGTGTAGTTCTCCTATAATAACAGTTTCCAGGCCAGTATCCAAATGGCACCCTTTGAGGCCCTGTATGGCAGAAAGTACATATCACCTTTAGTCTGGGATGATGTAGCCGAGAGACAGATGCCTGGACCAATACGCAGATTATTGAAGTGGTCAGGCAAGTCAAAGATCATCTTCGAGTTGCGCAAGATCGCTAGCGTCATTGGGCCGATTCTCATCGACGTCCTCCCGAGTTTTCTATCGATGACGATGTATTCTTTAGGATCTCGCCTACCCGTGACGTCATTCGTTTTGGCGTGCGGGGAAAGCTTAGTCCTAGGTATATAGGGTCGTTCGATATTCTTGAATGAGTAGGTGATGTGTCATATCGTCTCGCTCTTTGGCCTTCATTACGTGATGTACATGATGTATTTCATGTATCCCAGTTGCGACGGTATATCCCGGATCCGAGCCATATTCTTGATCATTAGGAATTTGTTATTGGTACCAACCTTTCGTATGAGGAAAGAACCATATCCATATTGGACCGAAGAGAGAAGGTACTCAAGAACAAGACTATTAATCTAGTCCATGTTGCTTGGGATCATCACTCTTTGGGTGAGTCAACGTGGGAACGTAAGGATGATATTCGATCGCGATTTCCATACCTGTTTGACTTATAAGGTATAATGTCTTCCTTATGCCTTATGTTTTTAATTTTTTGCGTGTTTGAGTGATTGCTTGATTGACTGCTAGTCGTAGATTGCTTGTGATTAGTATAGCTTGCCCTGACATCTCTATCCTCTTGATTAAATTCTGGAGACAAATTTTTTTTAAGGTGGGTAGAGTTGTCACCCCCGTTTTCCATTATACGTATTTTCAGTATACGTGTACGGATTCTTGACCCGTATTTTGACTTGTCTAACATGGCTTGGTTTGATTTTGGTTTAGCTTGGCTTGGTTTATTTTGGTTTGGTTTAGATTTTGGTTGGAGATGGAAAGGGTTGATATAAATATCAACTTTCCTCTCTCTCTCTCTCCTCATTACTTCTTCATTTACTCCTCTTCCTCCATTAACCCTCTCCGTCCACCTTAGGCAAGTGTAACTTGCTTTATGGAGGAATCCCATTTTTATTGTTCCATTGTCTTCCCTACAAGTTTTTAAGACTCTTTGGTACTTAGCATTTTTTATTTTGGTGGATAATTTCTCGAAGATATAAGTTTACTCAAATTTTGGTTTTCTGTGTTTTGATTTAGCAAACTTCATTATTTTCAATTTTAGATTGCTCTATGTTGTAGAGAATTTGATTTTACTCAAAATAGACCTTTGAAAACTTGGATTTTTATTTATTTTGAGTGATTTATGAACTTGGGAAGTTCATGGGTTCCATGAACTCATGTTCTCGGATTGGAGAAGATTAGCAGTGCTGGGCGCATAGCCATGAATGTGCGCCCAAGCCACACTTCTTCATGCTTAGGGCGCATAGCTCTTATTATGCGCCCAAGGCCTTTCCTGCTTAGGCGCATAGGTTCTTGCGGAGTTTAAGGCCCAAAGCTCCTCTGCTTGGACGCATAGCCCTTTTTGTGCGCCCACTGAGTCTTGGAAGATAGTATCCCGGCTTCTTTCCAAGTGCACCCTGTCTCCCTGTTTTGGGCGCATGCATATAGGCGCATGCTCTTGGGCGCATAGTCTTGGGCACATACAGCCCCGGGCGTATGCCTACCCTAGTACATGCTCTCCATGATACGCCTAGCCGTAGGCGCATGCCCTTAGGTGCATATCCTTAGGCGCATAGTCCTAGGAGCATAATTTTGGGCGCATGCTCCCTGCTTGGGCGCATGCCATTCCCTGTGTACGTCACCCTAGGCGCATGCTCTCCTTGGACCATGTTGACCTTAGGCGCATGCTATCCATGACACCCCATTGACCCCTTGGCACCATTTCTGGTCAGGGATAGTTCTTGTTGTATTTATCCATTCTTGTTCTCATGGTCCATAGCGTAAGTTGTGACCCTTGAGCCTGATGGGCATACTCCCATGATAGCCTGGTATAATATTATTATCTGTGCCACGTGCGTGCTTTGAGCTTAAGCACGATATCAATATGGCATGTACATTCTCTGATGACTCTTTCAGTGGCCCGTCGTGGCACACTCTTGCCCTATTAAATTCTTGGTATATAAGTACCCTTAACATGAACACGAGATGATAACATGGCTTTACATGATAATCTTGATAGTGACCCATCGTGGTACAATTTTGACAAGCAATTTGACATAATAATTCTTGATGGTGGTCCGTCGTGACGCACCCTTGACATGATAAGTAGTAATTTGACATGAATAATCTTGATAGTCGCCCGCCGATGCGCACTCTTGACAAGTAATCTTGATAAGTAACCTAACATGATAATCTTGAAATGCTGTTACGCCGGCTATTTTAACTTTCTAAGTAACTCTTATCTTGATACCGTGGGTGATTGTGCTTGTATAAGCTACAAGTCTCATCTTGCATCATGTCTAGGACATGGATTCCTGGTTACCACGGTCAGGGATTCGTACTGAATCTGACTAGGTTAACAACTAGATTGATCAAGTAGTTCATAGTGAGATTTTCCAATCACAGGCAATCCCATTATCTAGGCGCCTCAAGTGGACTTGTAACCTGCCGACGAGTATGGCACATTTCCAGCACACTGTCATGTGTTACACCCCCAAGCCATCTAATACAACTCTCTCAACCCGCGGCAGGATAACTGGATAGTCTGCAGGGCTTATGACTACTGGAACATCTCATTGCATCTTGTAGTAACTAGGCTTGTGATAACCCTAGTTAGTTAAAGTATCAAACCGTACTCATTGCTTGGCCGTGATTGATGGACGGAGTCCAGTCTATCCTTGTCTAGACAGTGCCAATCTATGATTTCTTCAGTACATTGTTGTCATGCTTTACTCGTGTTGATAAATGATTGGAGACTAAACTCTGTTCAGGTGAAGGGTTATAACCCCGGTCCTTATTTGGTTTACGGGTTGTAACTTGGTTACCGGAATAGTCATTTACTTGTCTTATCGTTTATCACCTTGTCTTTTCTAACTCATATCTTTTGTTATCATTTTTGTCTCATGTGCTAATATACTGGTTTTAGTTCACAAGTAAAGCCTCCCTTGTGGCGCTTGCTCTTTTTGGGGTCTGACCTAGCTGGTTTTGTATGGCCAGATTTTATAGTAGCTCCGGAGGATCTTCCAGCCTTCCAGCCAGATGGTGAACACTAGACGTAACCCTGGAAATGAGTGGGCTTTATTTTGCTCTCCCAATCTATTGTAAATTATTCTTTTGAGGCATTTAGCCGCCGAGCAAGTGTTAGCTCGTGTTGAAATCTTATATTCCTGTCTTCCTAAGGGCTATAACATGATTGACAAATCCTAGGATTGATCAGGTATGACTTAAACTCTTGCTATTCTTCGCATCTTGTATGACTAGCTTCATGATCATCTAAATATATAGCGTATGGGATGCCTTACTTTGTATGTCTGATGATCTACTATCTTGTTACATTTACTTGCTTGCTTGAGATTGAGACACTAGGCTTATTCTTGACCCTAAGAGACTGATGGCTTGTAGTTAAACTCTCATGCATCTAAACAGCCATGACCGTATATCGAGGCGGGTTACACTTCAATGTACGTAGCTGGCTGTGTCTGTCTTCCGCTATCCAATATTCTGGTTCTGGGGCGTGACATTTCCTGGCGTCACATCCTGTACCGAAAACATCAAAGCTCTACGACGATATTCCTGACGAGGTCTTAGAGTCGAACACAACCTCACACAATCTCGTCTAGCGGATGTTCTTTGACGGTGCTTCAAGAACAGGACCTAAGGGCAAAATTATTGCAGGGGTCAGAGTAGTCCTCATCACTCCTGACGGTCTGGTCATCCACCAAGCATATTCTCTCATGGAGTTATGCACCAATAATGTTGCTGAGTACAACGCTCTCATCATCAGACTCCTGCTCGCTAAACATTTGGGGGTCGACTACCTCGAGGCCTACGGTGACTTGAAACTGGTTATCAATCTGGTTCGAGGACAATATGAGGTTCAATATGAAGATCTAGTCCCTTATCATCAGGCAATAATCGACATCATTTCTATATTTACAGGGTTCTTTATAGAACATGTACCCCGATTACAAAACCTAGAGGCTAATGGCCTCGTCGACCTCGTCGCTTCCCTGGTAGCTCTTGTTGGAACCCATTACTTCGTCACAGTAATGGGTCGGGAGCTAGTTTGCTCGAAGAAAAATCTACATACGTGTCTAAGTTACTCTGTATAAACAGACACTAATATTGATGTTCGGGACTGGCGATTCCCGTTTATAGACTATACGGTCTACGGAATCCTACCCGAAGACTCGAAGGAAGCTACTTCTATCAAAGGGCGCTCGCTCCGGTTCTTCTATGACACAGCTACCAAAATGCTGTATCGTCGTTCATACGAAGGGCTTCTCCTTTGGTGTTTATCTAATGCTGAAGCACAAGAAGCACTCCGGAAGGCACCCGATGGTACCTGTGGAGCTCACCAACCTGGTCCTAAGTTGCAGAACCAAATATGTCGCATCGGCTACTACTGGCCTACTATAATGACAAATACCATGAATTATACTAAGAAGTGTCGGGTATGTCAGTTGTATGCTGACTTTATCCACCAACCTTCTGAATTCCTACATCCCACTGTGGCCGCCTGGCCATTTGAAGCATGGAGAATGGACATCATCGTGCCGATCAACCCTCCGTCCTCCACAGGATACAGGTTCATCCTCGCCATCATCGACTACTTTTCCAAGTGGGCAAAAATAGTACCACTAGCTGAGGTGAAAACCTCGAACGTGATCAGTTTTGTTAAGCATCACGTCATATACCGCTTCGAAGTTCCTAGAAGGACTATCCATGACAATGGCCCCTATTTTGTGAGCCATTCATTCCATCGATTTTGTGATAGGAATCAGATACAAAATGTCACATTAACGGCCTACAATCTAACAGCGAATGAACTAGTCGAAGCATTCAACAAGACGATTGTCAAGCTGCTCAAGAAAGTCGTATCTTCCAATTAATGCGACCGGAATGAGACACTCAACGAATGTCTATGGGCTAACCGTAAAACTGTTCTGACACCCACCGGAAACACACCATTCTCTCTCATCTATGGGAGCAAGGCGGTGCTTCCTCTGGAGATCCAGATTTTGTCTTTACCGATAGGTGTCACCAACCAGTTGGCTGACGAAGACAATCAATGCCATCGGCTACAACTGAAAGCATTGGACGAGAAGCGTATGCTAGCTCAGTAGCATATCGAGCTTTATCAAGCACGAATTTTCGGATCCTTCAACAAAAAGGTCCGAGAAAGAACATTCCAAGTGGGTGACCTCATCTTATCAGTTCGAAGGCCGATGGTGATGACTCACAAGACAGCTGGGAAGTTCGAGCCCAAGTGGGATGGACCGTTTTGTTGTTGATATGGTATACTCTAATGGTGCTTACTGACTAGCTATGTCACGACCCGCAACCAGTATAAGGGCACGAGACCCTGGGTACATCAAGCCTACGCCGTAGTGTCGGTGGTAGAACGCTGTCCTAGGTCTCGATAATAGCTAAGCACAATATAATATATCTATCTAATATAAATATACTCTCTAAATGGAGGACAATCTCAGAAAGATACAACTCAATCACAAAGTAACTAAATAGAGATAACAACACGATATGGAATAGATAGGAAGATATCACATTGCGATACAACTAGATTTAGAGAATAAGTTAAAGTGTAATCGTCACATCCCAAAGTAGAAGTATTATATATACATCTCATGAAAATAACTGAATACAACCCAGACAATATCCCAGCAATCTACTCTAAGCACTACTGGCGACTTGTCTAGGCTAGCTGGATCCTCCAAGTTCTCTGTAAAATTTATCAACATATCTAGTCAGGATTGGAGCGAATACATAACTCTAAAAGAAGTTCCAATGCATGGTAGAAAATATAAAACTAGCAATATAATATAATACATGACGTGCTGTAAAAGGAGTATAGGAATACATGAAATACAGATAAGTGAACTGAGTACATGAAATAGAATAAAGAATCTATGAACTATAAATAGTATAAGTATTTCAGAGCACAAGATGGTTATGTGATCTGTTTAGGTTGTACATGATTATTCTACAGTAACTCGATTATACGTGAAGGCATAATCAACATGTACATGATTACACTAATGTGATTTAACCACATAGCCACTTCTACTCTCCCTATCCCAATCAATACACAAGGATCCGATCAAGTTATGTTACATACATGATTGTTAGTTTATACATGAAGTACATGTGAGAACATGAGAGTACATGAGAGCACATGAGAGTACATGAGAGCACATAAACGTACATGAGAGAACATGAGTGTACATGAATAATACGAATACAGGGAGTACAAGATGTAAATAATGAAGTACATGAACATGAAATATTCGATGCACCCGTTAAGGGGGTAACATCTCATGACAAGATCCAAATAGTACTGGTCCGAGTTAACAATGTGTCAGCATCAAGTAAAGTAGTATAGAGCAGACAATATAAATACTATCATGAATAAAAATAAACAGAGAATGTACTCGCCTGATATCCTGAGCAACGGGTGTGTATCGATATCTGAACTGTAGTCACAGAGACCTATTATATGAGTTACATATTACTGAGTGATCTAGATTAAATAATTGATTTAAATATGATATTTACATGTTGATAGGCCATACTCTAGGTCAATGAAGTCATATTTGGTCAATCCTATTCTAGTGGTCAACTATTGGTCAAACATCGATCAATTAGCCTAAATCTAAAGTTTGGCTAAGTGACTACTTACGATTAGGCTATTTTGGTATCAAACCCTATTCCAATTTTAGATTCAACTTAACTTATACTCCAAACTCTTTATCAGAACCATTACCTTATATCTATGTAATATATGAATATACATTACATGTGTGTAAACCTCTGATATATATAAAAAAAAAAGAAAAAAAAAAGAAAATATATATATATATATATATATATATATATATATATATATATATATAATAACAACTAGATATACTAAAAAGAGGGATGGTGTCGGGAGATAGCCCGAGCAACCTACAAAATCTCCAACAACGGGAGGGTTCCCAAACGGAGAAATAGAGGAACAAAAAGCTGGGGCAGGGAGACAAAACAAGCCACCAAAACCAGTAGCCTAACTGGGGCTAACCCAGAGGACCCAAATAAAAGAGGTTGGGCTAAGCCCCGAAACTCGAGCCCAAACAGGAAAATGAGAGCTGGGGGAATCCCAGACCATCCCCTCCCCAAGGGGTCAAAGCATATATATATATATATATATATATATATATATTTTATATATATATATATATATATAATTTATATATATATATATATATATATATATATATATATATATATATATATATATATATACTATCTTACCACTCGTAGTGTATATTACACAAACTCCTGCCTACTATTAATATCATGCACATGTATATATAACCAAACAACTAACTAGGAAAGACTTGAATACATGATAGTACTTTAAGGCTAAAAGAGAAACACAAAGATTGTACATCAAGGATAAATGGATAGCTCACTATAGTGGGCTGTTCAAATATTCAAGGGGATTGCTGTGACGCCCCAGAACCAGAATACCGGCAACTAGGGACGGACAAGGCCAGCTACGTAATAACAAATTACGCCAGTACTCTGAAATCACGTATAAGCTGTCAAGACATGGGGATTACTTCTACAAGCCAACAGTCAATCCTAGGTTTAACAATCCTAGGTATCTCAATTACCGGCAATTATACAAAGAGCAAGAAGAATAATCATCAGACATACAATAGTAAGGCGTCAAGAACCATATGTACATGGATGATCATGAAGCTAGTAATAAGAATAGAGAACTAGCGAGAGTATCAGTCGTACATGATAAACACAAGCTGCAGTCTAGATATACATATCATGCTTAGGCCCGTAGGCTAAATGTCAAGAAAATACCAAAACATGAACTAAACACGTGCTCGGGGTTAAACGCCACAACATAATAATTTACATAACAAATGGGAGAATAAAATAAGAAACCCACTTGGGTACTCTGGTGCTCCGGCTGATCACCGTCGAGTAGATGGTGCGGAAGATCCTCCGGGTTCTTCTATGAGATCTAGCCAATGCAGAACCAGTAGGGTCAAACCCCTAATAGCAAGTACCACAAAGGAAGCCAAACTTATGAACTAAAACCGGCAATTTATTAACAATAGATAGGTAAGAAAAGCAACAAGTAAAGGCGGATCGAGATTCATGTACTACCAATGCGCTTATCCCGAACATAGAAGGATAATAAGTAAAGCATCATTAGACGTAATTAACAGGTGACATAAAGTAATCTGGAGAACATGTTAAATAAATGGAACTTGTGAACATATAGAGCGAAATATGAACGGGCAATAAACAAAGGTACTATTCTGAAAGCCAGGTTACAACCCTTAAACGAAACAAGGATCGAGGTTGTAACCCTTCACCTGAACAGAACTTAGTCTCTGATCATTTATTGCTAAAGGTGACAATCATGCAACAAATCACTTCTAAAACAATCATGCAATCATTATTCTGGAAACAATCATGAATTAGAACAATCATGCACTGGATCTAGACAAGACTTAGACTGGTTTGGACTCCATCTAACATTCACGACCAAGCAATGGTTACGGCTTGCTACTTTAGCTAACTAGGGTTATCACAAGCCTAGTTACTAACAAGATGTAATGAGAATCCCAAGTCCGGTTACATGCCTGTTACTACCTGAGTGATCCCAGCAAAGAAAAGGAAAAGATTGCCTGATATAGCAGACACCCTGTAGTAAGATACATGTGTCCTAAGGAGGTCTCCACTCGACGGTGTGCTGGAAGTGCGCTCATCTCGACGGATAGCTACAAATATATATATATATATATATATATATATATATATATATATATATAAGGCCGGGACCAAAGGGGCAACAAGTAACTGGGAAATTCTTCATGAACTATTTGATCAATCCAGTCATTACCCTAGCTAGATTCTGTATGAATCCCTGACCGTAGTACTCAGGGATCATGCCCTAGACATGATGCAATACAGAACATGTATCTTGTGCAAACACACTTAAGAGAAACACCCACGGTGTCCAAATTATTCATAACTTGTAAGCCAATAAAGCCGTCATAACAGCATTCATGGATTATCTTGTCAATATTACTTTTCAGGGGTGCACCACAACGGGTCACCATCATGTCATGTTACTTGTACTTGTTACTTGTTAGGGACATGCCATGATGGGCCGTCATCATGGTTCATGTCATATCATATTACTTGTCTAGAGTGCACCACGACAGGTCACTATCATGTTAAGAGTACTTGTTAGGGGTGCGCCACGACGGGCCACCATCATGTTAAGAAAAGAAGTGATATGTGACTTGAGTGCACCGTAACGGGTCACTATCGTTTTAAGCAAAGAAGAAAGACATACATTATGAGTGCACCACAACGGGTTACTATCAAGCAAAGCAAAGCAAAGGAAAGGCATAGATCATGAGTACACTACAATGGATTACTATCATGCAAAGCAAAGGAAAGGCGTAGATCATGAGTGCACCACAACGGGTTACTACCATGATTATCTTATCGTGTCACTTATTATCATATTGGGTTTACTTATCATATTTATGATCATATAGCATATCATCATGTAAGCAGAAGAAACATATCCTGAGTGCACCCTAACGGGCCACCGATGTAAAGAAGACAACATAGCTTAGAGCATGAAAATGTAAAAAGCCAAAGGACATGGCAGCATATAGGGGAAAGTGCATATCATGGCAAAAAGGAAAAATGCCAAATCATTCTGTGCCCCAAGGCTATGCGCCCATGGGGTTATATGCACCTACATGAAGGCTATATACATGCCAAGTCATGCTAAGCCGTGCCACGGCTTGCACAAGTCGTGTCGTGTCTCTATATTAGCAAAAACATAGAAAGCCATGCCATAATAAAACAAAATTGTGCTAATCGTGCCAAGTCGTACTGCGACTTGCACAAGTTGTGCCATGTCGAGTCGTGCCATGCCTAGCCATGGCACGCATGAGTCGTGTCGTGTCATGAAGATCAATCACGAGAAAATTGCATAAAATTACGAGTTTCAAAAGATGCAATAAGCTAAAACATGCAAACCAAAGCATGAGGGTCATGGGCTTCCATATGCCCAAGTGAATGACTATATGTGCCCACATGGGAGCCCCTATGCGTCCATATGAGGGAGGCTATGCGCCCAAACATGGGTGCCTACATGGCCAAGGCACTTGCATGGCCAAGTGCCAAGGAATGGAGAAGGGGTTTCTGTATTACGGGTGAAGGCCATGTGCCATACATGAAAAATCGTGCCATGCCATACTGTACCAAGCTATGCCTTGCCATGCCATGACATGCCATGTCATGCCATGCCAAGTCGTGTCGTGTCAAGTCGTGTCACGAAAGTCGTACCGCGAAAGTCGCACCACGAAAGTCGCACCGTGACTAGTCGTGCCAAATCGTGTTAAGTCGTTCCAAGCCGTGCCACGGCTAGCACGGGCCAGGCCATGTCGAGCCATGCCATGCCAGGCCGTGGCACGCACGTGTCGAGTCGTGTCACAAGGACCAATCATGGGAAAACATCCCAAAATCACAAGTTGTGGAGAGCATAATGGCAAAAGACATAAAAATCCTCAAAGGGGGCATGTCCCCTGCACTATGCGCCCAAAGGAGGGCAGTATGTGCCCACTGCCAGTGGTTATGAACCCAAGGCATCGGTGATGGACCCCTTATGTGCCCACTAAAGAAGTTCTCCAAGTTTTAAATCCAAGAAAATTGACTAAGGATCAAAAAGGTGAAGAAAGGTGCTGAAAATCATGCGTTCTATGCGCCCACATGAGGCTATGCGCCCACATGAAAGTTCTATGTGCCCACAAGGTGGCTTATGCGCCCACATGAGGAGGAATAACTACTTTGGGCATAAAACAATGTCTATGCGCCCAAGTACTGCACTGTTCTTCTTCTCAAAAATTTCGAGAAGAAGAACTCGGCTTCCGAACTCTTCCAAATCTTCATCCGGTGTCTGTTTTCGGACTACCTTAGGTCGATTTGGGGTAGAACAAAATTCTCTACGACATGGAAGCATCAAATCATGCAAAAGAAGAAGTTTAATAGATCAAAACTCCAAAAATCCAAAAATACTTTAATCCTAGATCAACAAAAATTCGAGTTCCAAATAGAGAAAACCCAAGTTCTAAACTATCTTAGAATCATGTATAGAGGCTAATGGAATAATAAAAAAATATTATTCATAAGTTTTGGCAAGGATTACTTGCCTATCGTTTTCTCTTTGAAAAAGAAGAAAAGAAGAAGAAGAAAATAATGAATGAATGAGGAGAGAGAAAGGAATGGGGGTTTATATATGGGGATGGTGGTAGGTAGGGGGTTAACATGTTGAACCAAAAATAACCAAGACAAACTAATAATGAACCAAGTTAAACCATGATGAACCTAAACAAGATTAAATCAAAATCAGCTAGCAAAATAAGACAAGTAAAATTACTGGACAGGATCCCATACACATATACTAGAAATACGTATACGGAAAACGGGGATTGTATATAAAGTTCCCTTTGCATATAGAACCAACCCAAACGAAACCAAGTCCAAGCCAAGCCAAGTTGGACCAAACCAAATTGAACCAAGTCCAAGTTAAACCTAGTCATGATAATCCTACACTCCAAAATTTTTTTAAATATCCCAAAAATCGAGAAGTATGAAATACGGCTGAAATAAATACGTATCCGTATATAAATATCGATATAGTAAGATGGGTCTTATATCTCTTCCATCCTTAGAAAAATTTTGTCATCGAAATTTTCTAAAGCTAGTCGAGTAAGATAACCAAAAACAAAAGCTCAAGAAAACAGAATCATCTCAATAAAATGAAGTATGTCATATAAGTAAATGAAGGCAACTATAATATAAATAAATGCGTAAGCAATAACACAACCATAATCAAGAGGGATTGGAGGCATATGGATCAATATGTCTCCTGAGACAGCTGATTACGAACCAACGTCCTCGCTGGCCTACGTTGACTCAAAAATGGATAAGGTCAAGTCTCAAGGTAAGTCGGTACCAATGACTTAGTCTAAGACATGGCACTACCCATGCCGTATCGTCGTAGTCGATACCAATGAAGTTATCACATGCTTCGACTAATTAGATAGAAGAGTTGGAGACGAGTTACTCGCCTTCACTCACCGAATAAATAAGCCGACCATTGTACTCCATATGTGGATAGAATACAAGGTCGCCTGCAAGAACCCAAGATATATTGCCATTACCTGGTCTGCCACTGAAACACAAATCCCAAGAAAAGAACAGATGAAAGACCATGAAGATGGTACCTGAGACTCCCAAGGTATTACCCTCATGCAGATATTAGAGCTACTCCTAGTACTGCGCACGCAACTGTGCTGTGAGCTATCTGATCCTCTGAGATCGTGATGGCGGTGGGTACTGTGCTAATGGTTGAACATCTAGTATTGGCCCTAGCTGCTCATCCACTATTGGAGGTGATGACGGAGGTGATTGAAAGGATGGCGGTAGTATATTTTGTGTAGATGGTCTTCCTCGGGATATCGGATATGGGCAAGTGCTAATTGAATGGTCCTCTGCTCTACAACATAAGCATCGTCTATTGGCCGTCCGACAAACTGATCTAGAATGCCCTAAATTCCAATAGTAGGTACATCCTTTTTGTTCTGTCTGATACTGCTGCTGGTTCCTTCGCCTCTTCCTCTGAGCTTGAGCCTACATATACTGCCAAGGCCTTGGTTGCTGCAATGCTTGGGACTATGTCAGGAAAGGCCCCTGGGCGTGCCACTGAACCGGTACTGGTACCTGCTGGTTGGAAGGATGGAAGGATGACGATCCAGCTGGACTCCACCAGGGGCAAACTCCTATCATGTGGTCTGGTGATCCATACGCTAAACAGAAATAGTTAGCCCTCCACATGTAAGATGAGTATGCCCTTCCCTTCCACATAAGGAACATACGACCGGTAACTCTTGGCTCTGATGGATGTTGGTCTGTTGGTACTGGTAATGGACGTCGGGGTACAAAGTGTGATACATGCGAATGGTTCCTATTACGACCTTCAGTTCTGGATGCAGTCCTTCTAGCTCCATGCTCTTGCTCTCGTACTGCCTCTACAGTAGGTCGGGCTCGATATGATGACTGGCTGGATGATTGGTACTCCCTGGCTCTAACTTGTACTTCTTCTGGCTGCAAGTCCTCGGCTTGAAGTTCCTCGGGTATTCCTTGCACACTACGGTCTATCAACATCTGGATACTCTGCTGGAGAACGAGATCTTATCGTTGTTGTGACTCTATCATTTTCTTGATGATCCCTATGAGTGCAGGTACATTAGGCTGATCTAGAACTACCTCTGCTCGGACTGCTGATTGTACGGGCTAAGCTGGCTGATCGGGATGGACTGGCACCTCTGCCCTCGAGTCAACTCTCGACTCTGAACCTGAATGTTGAGATCGATCCTCCATAACTGGCCTAACAAAAGATTGCTGACCTGCCATCGGCAGAACCTAAACAAGATAACCGAAAGGATTAGGAATAGTGCCCCTGAAAGTTAAAGGGCACAAGGATCAAATCGAGAGGACAAGAAGGATCAACGATCAAGGCAGATATTAGGTCAAAGGATCAAAGATAGAGAATAATATGAAGGATATCAATAAAGGATAATCGTGATTGAGATATCTAAACATCAGTAACCCCCACATTTCTAAAAAATTAGACCTGCATGGGCCACCACTAAAACCATGTCACGCCCCAGAACCAGAATACTGGCAAGTGGGGACGGACAAGGCCAGCTACGTAATACCAAAGTACGCCAGTACTCTGAAATTGCGTATAACCTATCAGGACATTGGGGTTACTTCTACAAGCCAACAGTCAATCCTAGGTTTAACAATCCTAGATATCTCAATCACAGGCAATTATACAAAGAGCAAGAAGTATGATCATCAGATATACAATATTAAGGCATCCCGAAACACATGTACATGGATGATCATGAAGCTAGTAATACGAATAGAGAACTAGCGAAAGTATCAGTCGTACATGATAAGCACTAGCTGTCGTCTAGATATACACATCATGCTTAGGCCCGTAGGCAAAATGTCAAGGAAATACCAAAACACGAGCTAAATACGTGCTCGGGGCTAAATGTAGCAACATAATAATTTATATAAAGTGGGAGAACAAAATAAGAAACCCACTCGGGTACTCTGGTGCTCCGGCTGGTTACCGTCGAGTAGATGGTGCGGAAGATCCTCCAGGTTCTTCTATCAGATCTGGCCAATGTAAAACCAGTGGGGTCATACCCCCAATAGCAAGTAACATAAAGGAAGCCAAACTTATGAACTAAAACCAGCAATTCATTAGCTATCGACAGGTAAGAAAAGCAATAAGTAAAGGCGGATCGAGATTCGTGTACTACCAATGCGCTCATCCCGAACATAGAAGGATAATAAGTAAAGCATCATTAGACGTAATTAACAGGTGACATAAAGTAATCTAGAGAACATGTTAAATAAATGGAACTTGTGAACATATAGAGCAAAATGTTAACTTGGCAATAAACGAAGAGAGGACGAAGGTACTAATCCAAAAGCCAGGTTACAACCATTAAAACAAACAAGGACCGAGGTTGTAACCCTTCACCTGAACATAACTTAGTCTCTGATTATTTATTGCTGAAGGTGACAATCATGCAACCAATCACTTCTGAAACAATCATGCAATCATTATTCTGGAAATAATCATGAATTGGAACAATCATGCACTGGATCTAGACAAGACTTAGACTGGTTTGGACTCCATCTAACATTCACGGCCAAGCAATGATTATGGCTTGCTACTTTAACTAACTAGGATTATCACAAGCCTAGTTACTAACAAGATGCAATGAGAATTCCAAGTCCGATTACCTATCTGTTACTACCTGAGTGATCCCAGCAAAGAAAAAGAAAAGATAGCGTGATATAGCAGACACCCTGTAGTAAGATACATGTGTCCTAAGGAGGTTCCCCACTCGACGGTGTGCTAGAAGTGCGCTCATCTCGACGGATAGCTACAAATCCCTAGTATATATATATCTAAGGCCGGGACCAAAGGGGCAACAGGTAACTGGAAAAGTCATTATGAACTATTTGATCAATCTAGTCATTAACCTAGCCAGATTCAGTATAAATCCCTGACCGTGGTACTCAGGGATCATGCCCTAGACATGATGCAATACAGAACATGCATCTTGTGCAAACATACTTAAGAGAAACACCCATGGTGTCCAAATCATTCATTATTTGTAAGCCAATAAAGCTGTCGCAACAGTATTCATGGGTTACCTTATCAATATTACTTGTTAGGGGTACACCACAACGGGTTACCATTATTTCATGTTACTTATACTTATTACTTGTTAGGGGATATTTTTCATTGATTGTAAAAGTACAGAATAATTTTATAAGATGACTGAACTTAGACTCACAATACAAACTCGCTCGCACAAAGAAAGCCTAGGAATGAAAACCTAGGAACATCAATCTAAGTACGATTGTTTATTTTTGATTCTGGGGGGTGACGATATAGGCTCGGGAAAGCGACGGCAACTCTGCCTTACTCCTTGGACGATCGGACGTAGCCTTGACTCTGATGAAGAAATGCTCTGGGGATATGTGGGAAGACTCTTCTGTACGTGCCTTTGTCTCTATGTGTGTCTAGCCGGATGGAGATAGAGTCTCTTTTACAAGGGAATGGCAACTTGCTATTTATAGGAGTGGGGTGTGATCACTATGGTTTGCAATGATTGCCCCTTGAAAGTCGACGGCCAATAATCTGGACCATTAATCTTGATTGTATCACATCTGGGCAGTTAATTTTTGATTGTGCCAAATTCGTATGGGCAATTAATGCTGATTATAATGAATCTTCATAATTTATCATGACATGCTCGGATCTTTCGCCACGTGTTCATTTTGCTTAATTATAATAAATCTGATTTGATCCGAGTAATTATGATGATTATAACAAATCTGGGTTGTCATGATTTGCTAGCAGCCATAACTCCGAGGGGATATGACCGCCATGTGTCTCAACTGTCACGAGGATCACCTCGTGTCTCAACTGTCATAAGGACTGCCACGTGTCTCGTAAGTGGGACGTCCTGACAGAGCTGCATGTATGCGGTCTCTAAATGAACCATATATGGGTAGCCCCCACACTCCTATCCGCATAAAGGTAGCAGCCGTATTAGGGTGGAGGCCGTATGAGGGGGATAGCCGCATGAGGATGGCAGCCTCGTGAAGGAGGCAGCCGCATGAAGGAGACAGCCGCATGAAGGTGGCAGTCGCATGAAGGGGACAGCCGTATAAAGGAGGCAACCGCATGAAGGTAGAAGTCGCATGAAGGTGGCAGCCGCATGAAGAGAGCAACCGCGTAAAGAGAGCAACCACATAGGGGTGTCAGCCGTATAGGAGTGGCAGCCGCATAGGGGTGACAGCCGTATAGGAGTGACAGCCGCATAGGGGTGACAGCCGCATAGGATTGGCAGCCGCATAGGGAGCTTTGGACTTGGCGGATCATGCCAGCTATAAAAGACTTTCTTCTTTTCCCTAAGAGCACGCCATCAAGTTAGGGCTATCATTTCAGCTTTATGTCAGAGTTGTCACTTCACCTTTCTGTCAGAGCTGCCATCAGGACATTTAATGAGGTAGTTACTTTATTGCCAATTGTAGAGGCGAACTGCATAGGGTCACGTGGCTTCTTCCTGAGCCGCATGGAGCTATCCGAGCCGCATGAGGCTTTAAAGGACTTTTGAACCGCATGAATGTCTAATGGATTCCTGAGCCGCATGAGGCTCTTTCTGTCTGAGCTGCATGGGCTTTTCTTGTTATTTTCCATGCTTCTACAAGACGCCCTTCAAAGTTTTCAATTTGCAAAATTGAAATACTTTGAATAAGAAGCATGGCTATGTAAACTCTTCTGGCCGCATAGGATATTCTAGCCGCATGGGCTTCCTAGCCGCATGGACTTCCTAGCCGCATGGACTTCCTAGCTGCATGGACTGTCTGGCCGCATAGACTCTCTGCCACGTGTGCGTCTCCTGCCACGTGTGCGTCTTATTAATTGCTCTTGATTTGCTTTAGATTTAAAGCCGCCTTTTGGGGCAGGATCCCAAGGGTCGATTTTAAATATCCAAATTTTCCTCGATGACCGAAGAGTCGATTTGGCTTTTATGCAGCACGCGGATCGAAGCGTCCTCCCTCATTCCGCCTATAAATAGGAGCATTTTTGGTCAGATAGACTACTTTACTTTCTTCTGTCTTCAACTCTTCTTGCCCTTGGTTGCTATCTTCGTCTTCCTTCTCCGCTCATCAATCAACAATGGCCCCCAAGTCTTCGAAGGCCACGGCGAAGGGTAAGGGAGTGGCTTCTTCGTCAGCCACGGCACCTAAAGTTCTCCCCGACGTTCAGCCCACCATTGTTGGTAAGGGTTTGGGCAGATCGTATACTTCGAAACCCTAACAAAGACGGCTCTGTTGCATGCTTTATGCACAAGCCTTTAATGCGTCCCTCGTCTTCATCGAACTGTTCAAATTGTATGGGCCGCATGTATGTCCCATGTCCGAGCCATATGGGGGTATACCCCATGTCCGAGCCGCATGGGAGTTTGTCTAGTAGCCGCATAGACACTTCACAAACTGAACCTCATAATGCCCCATCGAACAGAGCCGCATAAGTCTCTCTGAATTGAACCGCATGAAGCCCCTTCAAACAGGATAGCATAAGCTTGTCTGGACTGGGCCGCAAAAGTCTGTGCTAAACTGAGCCGCATAAGCTCCTCTGAAGTGAGCCATATAATGCTCTGCTAAGTAGAACCGCATAAGCCCAAGCTAAACAAAGCCGCATAAGCTTACGCTAATTAGTGCTGTATAAGCTCATGTTCGAACAGAGCCGCATAAGCTCTTTTAAAACAGAACCGCATAAGTTCGTCTTTAAATAGAGCCGCATAAGCTCGTCTTTAAACAGAGCCGCATAAGCTCATGTGGACTGGACCGCATAAGCCAAAACACTCGGTGGTTTTGTTTTAGCCATCTTTTAATCTGTTTCTTTTGTCCTTCTTCAGTGAATCTGCCAGTTAATGCAGCGGGAGAGCCTTTGGTGGGTTGTGCCCAATCTGTTATGGGCTATCGATATGACCACATAGTTGAATATGTGACGAACCAGCTTCCAAAAGAGCCTTTGGAGAGGCTGAATGCTATCAAGAACCAGCCCTTTTACTTTCTCTATACCATGATAAACTCGGGGCAATTGGAGGGGAAATACGTGAAGCCGACGTTCCTATTTGGGGATGCTTTGTCCGTAAAGAACACCCGAGCGCTGGATATATCCGAGAGCTGGGACTTTATTCTTGATGGGGTGGAGATCCATATCCCTCCGATAGAACGTCATTTTCCTCTGTCATGGTTCAACATGTTACCGCTAGACAGAAAGATGGTGGACTCCTCGACTCCAAGCAAGTCGGGGATGTTTGTGGGAAACATCCATTACAACAGGAATTTGGGTTCAACGTATGCAGAAAAGGAACCGGTCAATCGGTACATGATGGGACTGGCTCCGGGTACCTTTATAAACGTATCGGGTCCCAGTTTCACATTCTCTCAAGCTGATACCTTCTTGAACCAGCTTGCTCGGAAAGGGTCCTATCCCGTCGGCCGGTTGGCATTGCTGAACTGGATAAATCCTATCCCTGCGTAGGCTAACTTGACCACGTAGATTCTGCAGAATTATGAGAATCCCCTGCGTGAGATCGGCCTCTACCACGCCATTCGGGGCACCTGTCATAGTCTGCCTATAAATAAGCCATTGTTCATAGCTCTCCTGGAGATGTACAACCGACGGACGGGAACCTTCTTCACGCCTGGAGGGGAGCTGGGACTTGCTCTCCATGAGATGTATGTTATCTCCAAGCTGCCCTGGAGGGAAGAAGTCTTTGAAGTGTACACCCCTACGAGCGAAGAGCTCGAGGATTTGTATTGACAGTTCCCGGGCTTTGTAGCTGTATATCGGGAATTGTTATATCACCATAGTACTTGTCACCAGACGGCTATCAAGAAGGATAGTAGCTCGGAAGGGAGCATTCCTCACACCATGTCCTGGGTCTCATACCTTTTTACATTAGGCGCCTCAGGCCAAATTTCTTTTCGAGATCCTCAAACTCATAAGGAGGTACAAAACCTGGCATCGATTGCCAAGAGATCGAGGTCCACGGGTGACACATTTGGGAGTAAGACCGACTCTTTTAGTTATTTTTATCATGGTACTCAGCGACTGTCAGAGAAGGCGCTCTTGGCGGGATTCCAGATGGTGTGGCTACGTAACTGCGTAGTCTCGGGTAGGGCAGATTCCATTGAGAGGATCAGTCGTTATTTTATCCTCCCAGCCATAAAGCTGGTCTTTGGGGTCAGACTGGCCCTTCTTTCGGCCATGGTGTGCAACATACACCATGGCCTTCGTGCCTTTTCTTCCAAGGTCATCGCCCGTGATACAGCAATGGATTTTGAGTGCATAAAGCTGCTATACCATTATCTGATGGGGTGGCTGTTAATGCACTGCCGGTCTTTGATGAGACCTGGAGCAGAAGACGACTTTATGGCTGATGACGCTTTCATTTTCCGATTCCACCATCAGCCCTGGGATTACAGCACCATGCCAGCCTGTCGGAGGGTGCTGGCAAGAGTGGACGGATACGACTTTTTTGTGTCCGTTCCTCGTTTTACCGTTGAAGAAGTGAGGAGCGTACATTTTGATGGTACCAAACCTCCTCTCCTCTTACCTAAAAAAATGCTTCTTTGGCTACGTAATATCCGTCCAGCGCATATAGTATATCGTAACCGCAACAACGTCTACCTGGAGCCATACTTGCCCAGCAGGTTCTCTCGCCAATTCGATTATAGCCAGCTGTTCTTTGACAGTCCTAGCTCTTGCCTGGGCTTTGAAGGTAGCGTCCTGGATGGTATCAGGGAATGGCACTATTATGACACAGTTCATACCCGAACCACCTTTTCGATTCCTGATGGTGAGGCGCCAGGGGAGATTTTGTATATGGCGGCCTTATACCATGTTATGGCGAGCAAGCCTTCCGTTAATTTTGACCCGAGTACCAGCTTCATTGTGGGTACTGGCTTAGCGGAGAAGCCCAAAGGGTCTAAGACGAGGAAGAGGAGGACGAATGCGGTTCCTGTGCCTGACTCAGAATCCACAAACGCGGACGAAGAGAATGACGAGCATGAGACAGATAACTCTTCCCCTCCTGTGAAAGATGTTGGGGCAGATCAGCCGCCTGTTGTGCCAGATGACATAGTGGCGGATCAGCCACCTGTTACGCCTGGTGAGGTAGTGGCAGATCAGCCGCCCATTGCTCCTATCCTTTCACGTAAGTGAGGCAGGCATGATTCTATTAGTGGCGTATCCTTCTTCGTGAAGTGGGCTGCGATAAGACGTCGCGGGCTGCTTATTAAAGAGAGAGGCGAAGGCGATGAAGTTGTTTCGGAGGTGAGTTAAATTGCGACCCTCTCCTTCTTTAGCCCCTTTCTTTCCTTGAACCATGATCTAATCATTTTCTCTTATCTGTAGGCGTCGGAGGAGTCGGACTCTCGAGAAATGGCTGCTGTTTATGAAGTCGACCCGGTCTTGAATACTTTGATTAGTGACTTGTGTGCCGAGATTATTTCTGCCGGGGTACCCTCGACGGCAGCTGATGGATCTCACATTGCTGAGGTCTCGACCCAGGGTGACGGGGGCTCCGCTGAACCCGTCTCCGAGACTGCTGAATTTCAGTAGGATGATACTGATCCAATCGTATTTCCTTTCTTGGCGGCTGGGACAGAAGAGCCATCTGAACTCGGCTTGGAGGTTGCTGACAAGGGGACTATGGCAGCTGTGAGCGAGCCTCAGCCTCCACAACCCTCCCCTGGTAAGATAAGCCAAATTTTGACTAGTGAGGTGGCCCATTTGCTCTATCATCACATCCTTTGGGTTATGTTGATTGATGGTTGCTCTGGACATATAGGTCCTGCCTCTTCACTTCCAATGACGGATATTGTCAGAGAAGGCTCTACCAGCGGGGATCTGGCGGAAGGGAGTGTGCCCCCTCCTTTTCCGACTTATATAGAGGGGCCTCCAGCTGGATCGAGTTTGGGAGATCAGATGGCGATGCAACCGGGGCAGGGAGCAATGGTCCATGCATCATCCTCTGCTCATGTGGCTTCGGGGGTTGACCTCTCCACCTTGCCGAGTATCCAGGTTCTCCAGGCCGCGGAGGAGGAGTTAGCTGCCATCCATGCGTCTTTTCGCTCAAAATTTGTTTCCCTAGTGGTCGGGGTGGCAGGTTATGGGGTATCTCCTACGACACTGCCAGCTACACTTCCTTTGACGTCATCCTCTACGGAAGTTCTGGATGAGGCGTCACAGGATGTAAATGACAGTTTCTACCGCCACTTGAAGAGAGGGGTCGAAGCTGCTGTGGAGCGGGGGACCCCCTTTGTCTTGGCCCGACAATGTGCCCGAGGCCATATTGATATTCTTAACACCCTCCCTGGTGGGGCAGGGATAGCTGCGCTTTTGGAGTCCAAATTATTAGAGGCTAATCAGCTCGTGGCACAGTTTCTAGTATTGCGACAAGCTGATCTGTCTGCAGCAATAGATCAGAAGCGGAGCTTCCTTACCACTGTCTTGGAGAAGGTAAGGGCTACGCGAGATAAGTCCAAGCTGGTTATAGTGAAGGACCTCAGTGACCTATCTTTTCAATAAGATCAGCTGAGCCACAGGAGCGAGGATTGCATAGCTCGGAAAGCGGCCGCCATTCGCGAAATAATTGATTCAAGGGAGCAGATCCTCGAGCTCTAGAGGAAGCTGGCCTTCTTGGAGTCTGAGGTTGAAGCTTCCCGTGCGGATAAAGAGCTGATCGTTCGTGAGGCTGAAAAGGTCTTCCGAGCTTCTGCTAGTCTGGAGCGCGCTTTGAAGAAGCTCGAGGATGGCTGGCGGGCTCATGCGCACCTAGAAGACGCGGAGCGGCTGGCTCAAGAGGCCGAGCGTCAGGCCAAACAGGGGTTCGAGCGGTCGACTGTCTTGCTGAGGGACCGTCTCATAGAATTATGTATCGCCAAACCATAGTCGGCTTTTTTTTCTTCTTTCGTTTTCGTTCTTTTCCTCTCTTTTTTTGGAGGGGGACATGGTCCCCGGAACATGTAGTACTTTTGACTTTCAAATAAAAGAGTATTCTTTATTCTACCCTATATTTGTATTGCTTATTGCGTTTGTGGTGTTGTGGTATTCGCCCCACTGGGGGACTGTTTGTGGACTTGCTACCCTTGGCATACCTTGGTTTCAGGTTCGGATAACAAGTTTGATGGGGATACTTAGAAAATTCCACAGTGAGGTGGCCATAGAAGTTCCCGGTATCGGAAGAAATAATGCCATGGAGCAGCTGGGCTCCCGGGGCAAGACAAGAAATTTGCGGCCAACAGAGGACATTTGTGGTCACCTGAGAACATTTGTGGTCAACTGAGGACATTTGTGGTCAACAGAGGACATTTGTGGTCGACAAAGGACATTTGTGGGCCTATTATCCTTGGCGTACCCTGGGTTTTTTTTCGATACGGATAATAAGTCGAGAGAGAACCAACATACTTACTCAGAGGTAATAAGGACATGGTAAATGTGAGGGTTTTATCGATGGAGCCTTCCCACTCAGAGGTGATGAGGACATGGCAGGAGTGGGCTCCATGAAGGGTACATAAAATAACTCAGAGGTAATAAGGACGTGGATGTTCTATGTGAGGGGCGGTTTATTTTTGATGGAAGGAAAACAACTCAGAGGTAACATCGACGAGGTTGTTTTGGAGAATTTATGGATCTGTTACACTTTTTGTGCACTTGAAGTGTGGGTATTGGATCATAAGGAGGGAGCTCTTCTTAGGAAAAAAGTTTATAGGCATGATCATACATGACTTACTACCTAAAAGACGCGATATAGATTCATCTATAGTGACCAGAGGGTAAGTTCAGCGGTACCTGCGGGTACATAACTCGACAATATGGGAGATTTAGGATTAGAATGTGAGATCATCGGTACTAGAAGGTACGTAACTCATCATTCTGGGAAATTTGTAGTCGGAATGTGAGTTCAGCGGTACCACAGGGTACGAAACTCATCACTTTGGAAGATATGAAGTCGGAATGTGAGTTCAGCGGTACCACAGGGTACGTAACTCATCACTTTGGAAGATTTAAAGTCGGGATGTGAGTTCAGCTGTACCGCAGGGTACGTAACTCAATAACCAGGAAGATTTGAAGTCGGGATATGAGTTTAGTGGTACCACAGGGTATATAACTCAACATCCTGGAAGATTTGAAGTCGATTCAGACGTAATACTTCTTTAGGAACTTGCCGTTGATGGGCAACATGAGCAAGTCTCTATTTTGTTTTGCGAGACGGTAATCTCCATTGGAGAATACAGCGTCGATGATGAACGGGCCTTCCCACTTTGGCTGGAACTTGTCGGCGATTTTATGAGTCATAACCATCGGCCTCCGAACTGTCAGAACGAGATTGCCCACTTGGAATGTTTTGATTTTAACCTTTCTGTTGAAGGCTCCGAAGATACGTGCTTGGTACAGCTCGATTCGTTGTTGAGCTAACATGAGCTTCTCATCTACGGCCTCCAACTCTTGTAGCCGACGATGGTGATTATCATCTGTCGTCAATGGGTAGGTGAGAGCGACGCGAAGTGAGGGGATTTGAGTCTCCAATGGAAGAACTGCCTCACTTCCATATACTGGAGAGAACGGCGTGTTCCCAGTGGCCGTACATACTGTAGTGAGGTACGCCCATAAGCATTCGCCAAGCTTCTCATTCCAGTCGCGTTTGTTAGAAGACACAAATTTCTTGAGCAGCTTGATTATTGTTTTGTTGAACGCTTCAGCCAGACCATTAGCCGTCGGGTTGTATGGTGTTGAAGCAATATTCTGGATTCGGTATTCGTCACAAAATCGATAGAAAGCGTGGCTTATGAACTGTGGACCATTATCGTGGATGATCCTTCGTGGCATTCCAAAGCGGTAGATAACGTGATGCTTGAGGAAGCTGATCACGTTTGAAGTCTTGACTTCTGCCAGCAGAATAGCCTCCGTCCATTTGGAGAAGTAATCTGTGATTGCGAGTATAAAGCGGTATCCTCGGGACGAAGGCGGAGTGATCGGACCAATGATGTCCATTCCCCATGCTTCGAATGGCCAGGATGCCATCGTCGGATGTAGAAACTCGGATGGCTGGTGGATGAAATCTGTATGGACTTGGCAAGCTTTGCACTTTCTTGCATAGTCTATCACATCGGCAACCATCGTGGGCCAGTAATAGCCCATTCGGCGAAGGCGATCCTGTAGTTTCGGGCCAGGCTGGTGGGCCCCACAGATGCCATCATGAGCTTGATGTACGGCTTCTTTGGCTTCTGTGTTTGACAGACATCGAAGCAGTAATCCATCGTATGATCGTCGATATAGCATTTTTGTTTCCGTATCGTAGAAGAATCCGAGGGAACGACTTCTGATAGAAGTGGCTTCCTTCGGATTCTCTGGCATGATGTCGTAGACTAAGAAGTCGATGAATGGTTGTCTCTAGTCTGGTGCTTCATCAACTGTCAACGCAGAGTAACTCTCAACACATTGAACATTATTCCTGGGACAGACCAACTCACGTCCTATGATGTCAACCAGATGATGAGCATGATTCAAAACTGCTAAGGAAGCGGCAAGGCCTGCTAGGGCATCGGCTTCAATGTTCTGGAGCCTGGAAACGTGTTCTATGAAAAACCCTCCCAAGGACGAGACGATGTCAATCGCTATTTTGTGATAGGGTATCATGTCTTCTTGACGCACTTCATATGAGCCCGGATTTGGTTAACGATTAGCTGCGAGTCGCCGTATGCTTCAAGGTACTCTACCCCCAGATCCTTGGCAAGTCGGAGGCCAATGAACAAAGAATTGTACTCGGCCACATTATTTGAGCAGGGCTCCGTGAGGGAATAAACCCGATTAATCACTAGCCCGGTGGGAGAAATCAGCACCACTCCGACCCCAGCCACGATGTTACCCTTGGGCCCAGTTCTAGAAGCGCCGTCGAAGAACATTCGCCATACGACATTATGAGAGGCCATATTTGAATTGGCGACCTCATCTGGAATTTCTTCGTCTATTTTGGTTGACTCCGAACCTGGATGAGCTGCTAAAAAGTCTGCCAGAGCTTGGCCTTTAACAGCCTTCTGTAGTGTAATCCCCCAAAATTTTTGGAGGATTTTGTTATTATTTTAATACATAAATATTTTGTTTTTAATTGTTTGTAAAAAAATAATATATTAATAGTAATATGTAGTCTCTCCTAATTATTACTATAACCTTGCTAAGTTATTTCTGTACAAAATTTTATTATATTTTTTATTATTACTATTACCTTATTATCATTATTAATATTATTTTAGTTGGTCCAAGTCGATTGTTGATTTAACAATAGGCAATAATTATTAAATGTGTGCAAAAATATATTAGTAAGGTTTTAGAAAATATTTTATATTTTTAGTAATTAATTAAAATTTTATTAGATTTTTATGAAGTATTATGAGAATTTTTTAAGGGTTTGAAAAAAAAACCGAATTCACTAAACAGCACTGTTCAATGAACAGTGCTGTGCTCTTCCCCCCCCAAACCGTGAAGGCCCAAGTGGCCGACCCCAAACAGCAGCTCAGCTGCTCAGTATAAAAAAAAGAAGAAAATAGTTAGAGGCCAGCCCAGCCATTTGGGCCAGGCCAAACTACCCAACCCGCAGGGGCTAGCTCAGCCCGGCTAAGCCCGCTAAGCAAATCCCACGACCCCGACTTCATATATAGCAGAGCTATATATAGCAGTAGCTATTTGTGATCCCACACGCGTAGGAGAGAGACCCCGAAACCATAGAAAAATTGCATCACCGACGTCGAGGATCTCCTCCAGCGTGCACTGCACACCCCGCGCCGCCAGCCCACCGCCGACGGACGGCCGCCGTCGCCTGAGCAACCCAGGCCGACCAAGTAAACAGAGTTTCTCTGTTACTCGACCACAGGTGAGCACAACTTTCCCGTTCGTCGTTCTTCCTTCGTACTACACTATTTTTGATTTCGTCGAATCCTACGTAGAGCCTATCTAACCCTCTCGAAACCCCCTTTGGTAGAATAGAGCTAAAACCTATGTATCTCTCAGGAAATCGATCGAAACTTTCCGAGAAAACTGTCGAAACATGACAGTTTTAGGCTGCCCAAACCATCAACTTGGAAGCCGATTTTTGACCCGTATACTGAGGGTTTCATCAAACCAACTGAGAATAGGGAAACACAACATATACGGGATTAAAATGCATTGATTAGTTTTAGTTTTCTGTAATTGTGCATGAAGATAATTGATGTTAAATATTCAAGAAAATCTGTTTTCAAAACTCAAAATTTTAGAAAACTTTTCCGATACGGCGTACGCCCCGACAAACCGGGCGACATGGTCGCGTGCTATACGCATCAAAAGGCGCGTATGGATGTTGCCGACGTGTGGGAACTGACGGAACTCAATTTCGTTGCGCGTGCGCGACGAAATCAGTGCGTATCCGTCGAGATACCCCCGTATCGATGTTTTGCAAACTTGACCATAACTTCGTGCACGTTCGTCGGATCGACGCAAAACTTACGCCATCAGTACCGTATCAATTTTTTGGTCCTGTATGCCAAGTTTGGTCCGATTCTGAGAAGGTTGATCGGAACGCCAAAATTTGCGGGCCCGCGACCCGCTCTAATGGACGAATTTGTGCACAGCCCACCGGAATCCAATTTTGGACATACGGTTGGTTTCGTCTCCTCAAATCGGATCCGTAGACATGTAGTTTGATGACTTTAGAGACCACAGGTTCTGGCACGCGTTTCGGTACAAAATAGGGTCCAACGCCGGACATCGTTTTGACCCGAAATTACGATTTTGCCCCTGTTCCAGAATTGGACTTTTGGACAGGCGTTTCCTAGGTATTTCTTTTATGCCAAATCTGTTCGTGATGCTTATTTCAGCATCCGAGGTTGTTCATAGAAGTTGGCTCTCATTGCTTTCCTATTTTGACGATTTGAGTCATCGGGCGTCGCCATTTTGCACATTACCTCCAAACAAGATACCTTGCCATTTGCTGTTTATTTATTTTAGCTCATATTTCATGCATTATTTATTTTCTTTATGCAAAATAAACTGTGATACATGGCATAACTGTTAGAACTTACTGTTCATTTATATTTCCTGCTGTGTATTATTTTTCTTACAAAATTAAACCTAGATTTAAGGGACCACCTTGTGTGTTGCATTCATTAGCCTTGACACATTGTAAACACGAAGTTGTGTGTCGCATATAGAATACGGAAGTGCATGATTGGCTGGCCACCAGTACGTACAAGCCGTACGATAGGAATAACCGCTAATAGAGGTTGTATGCTAGTTTGACTTAGCGGTTATAGTGGTTTTTATTGTGGATACAACACAGTAGGCATTGGGCAGGGAGGACAATTCCTTAGCGTGTGGGCTTCGATGCACTTCCCTTGTGACCCGGACTGTCCGCTGGAGATACGGAGTTGATGACCCATGATTACTGATGGGGCCTCTGGTGCCCAAGGGGGACTACGCCGATCCTATTCAGCCAGGGCCCATGCGTAGGAAGGATTGTTCTTAACTACATATCACATAGAATGGTAGGCTACCCTTATCCGTTAGGTACGAGTACTCTTGGTTTGGGTATTTGTATCTGACCGTGGCTTGGAACAATAACTTGTCGCGGATTAGTTTGCCACATCTTGTCCTTGTTTGGTTGTAGGTGTGGCTTACTACTCCGATGAGAAGGTATTGAACCTTGTTGGGGTCCGGATGCCATATTGGATTCATGGCATGGAAAGGTACGTCACCGTGAATTAGTTTACCATCTCCTGTCCTTGTTTGGTTGGGGGGATGGTACGCTCGTTCAGTAGGTGCGTATTGGACCATGTTATAATTTAATTTACTTATTTATTTGAGCAGTATTTAATCAGTTTATGTGGCATGTTCTTTTTGTATCTTGTTACGTCCCTCTGAGGGCCTGGTGATCTCTCTAGGTATAGATGTGCAGGACTTTCCGCAGGAGTATGGCTCCGTTATAGACTCATCCTTCACGTTCGAGCGAGTTGTACCTTCTGATCACAGCTGTGCCTATTGGGTCGAGGAGCCACTTTAGTCATCATTTCTTATTTTATTTATCTTAGAGGTTGGACTCTATTTCCTTTCAGTTCATTCTAGTGCCGGTAGTGGATTTGTCTCCGCCCGGCCAACAGCTATATTTTGACATTTACTTTGATTCATGAGTTACCATTTTCTTTATATTTACTGTAGATAAGATGTAGCTTTTAACTTTGACTGTCTGTTATTATTATTAACAATACAGCTTATGTGTATATTCGAGATTTCCATATATTGGAGTATATCTCGTATATATGCAGCTGGCATGCTACGTTCCAAGTCCTATGTATTTTGGGACTGGGGCGTTACATGTTTTTGTGGTGGCCCATGCAGGTCAAGATAAATTGTTTGGTTACTTTACTGTACCAAACAAGCCTGCGTATAGGATTAGAAAATTAGGAATCTCATCCACATACATGACATTCTATTCCGCCTTCAATTCGAACTCCCAACTGTCTATCTTGACTGCTTCTTGCTTGAATCATTCTTCCGTAAAACCTTATCCCACTATCGTGCGTACTAGGTCGTCATGTTCCACCATTCAATCACGCTACTAGTTCAACTCTTATAAGTTGGGTAGGAAGCCTCACAACCTGAATTCCTTTGACTTTAACCAAGGCCTAGACAAGAAGACAGTAGGACGACTGCAGAGGCACGAACACCGAACACGACTTAGATTCTTAATTAGCGTAAACTACTTATATTTTCCTTCATCATTATCTTGCGTATTTGTAATTGGACTACCTTGACTAATGTTGCTATTTATAGCCTAGTTTTGCGAGCTTACTCTCTCATCGAGCTTGTTCAGGACATATGTTTTATGGTGGGCGCCCATAGATACGTTGTCTTATCAGAACCTATGTATTGTGGTCTGATCAACCATAGTGTAATTGGTTCGCCTTTCGTACGATTTTACGTGGATTGAGATATGGTTAGCTTAACATATTTGCCCTCTAGGATCTTATCCATGGGTTGTTGACATTTTGAATTCCTTATTAAACTCTCTTTCAATTGCTTGACTCAAAACTTATCTGAATCTATTCTAACATTGCCCTTATCTTTGTGCCAGCAATATGACTCTACACAGCAGACACGCCCTACCCTAGCCATCACATCCGGTGATGCAACTTTCCAGGGAGAACAGGTTTCCCCAATGACCCCGGTGACTCCGTATCAGCTAGAGCCACAGCAGAATACCACGAACCCATCGACGGTGCAACAGGAAGCCCAAGTGCCCCCAGTCAGCCAGGTTGAGCAAACCACTGCAGTACCACCAGGAGAGACTACACCATCCGCATTGCCTCAGCAGTTTTCACCACAGCCTGGACCCCAGCTGCCCTCACTTCCGACTGGTGCAGACCCAACCACCCAGTTCATGTATGCTATGCTACAATCTCAGTGGCAACAGATGGAAATGTTGAGGCAGAGCATGATGGCCTACCTAGCTAGACCTCCACCACCAGCCCCGATACCAAATCCAGCACCAGCTTCGCAACCTTATCTGGGCTCCATTAAGGATTTCACCGACTTGGGGCCTAAGAATTTTATGGGTACCGAGAGTCCTTTAGAAGTTTCTGCCTGTCTTATCAGCACTGAGAAATACTTGAGGGTATCCCAGTTGCCAGCACATGATTGGATAACAGTAGTGGACTTACTTTTAGAAGATAATGCTCATCACTGGTGGAAGGCTGAAGAAAGACGACTAGGCACTGGAATCACATGGAAGCAGTTCTACGACCTCTTCTATGAGAGATTTTTCCCCATCCATGTTCGAGACGCCCACTACGACCAGTTCCTTCATCTAAAGCAAGGGAGCATGTCAGTAGATGAGTACGATGCGGTGTTCAGCTGCCTGAGTAAATTTGGTGAATCGTTGATACCGACGAAGCAGGAGAGAGCGAGGAGATTCCATCAAGGGCTTTCACCAGAGCTCAAGCCCTACACTACCACACAGTCTCGAGTCTCTCATACAGCTATTTTGGAGGAAGCACGTAGCCAGGAGCTCCTCCGTAAGGAGGCACAACATGAACAGAGACGTCCTACCCCAATGCACAGACCAGTTAGAGCTGACCCGAGTGGACCTATCAGACGTCGCATGGCATATTAGCAGGAGAGAGCAGGGCCCTACCAGGCTCGAGAGAAGCCTATTTGCCATTTCTGTGGAAGACAAGGGCACATTCAGAGAGATTGTCACATTCGGTTGGGCCAGTGTTTAGGATTTGGATCGGAGCAGCACAAGGTCAAAGATTGTCCTGGACGACATGACTTAGCACCGCATCAGCAGGCCCAAGGACCAACACTACTTGCTTTAGCACTAGCTCAGCAACAGATGCCAAGGCCCCTAGCACTGGGAATGAGAGCACCTCAAGGATATCAGCGGGGACCACCCTTACCTGACCAGGCAGCTCATATTAAGCAGGAGATGAATAGACAAAGGCAGGGGCAAGCATCTACCATGGAGGCGATAGACACCCATCCTGAGATTGAGGATCTAGCAGGTATTACCCTATTTCTCTATGTTATGAAATGACTACCTACTCTCCCTTGGTATGCAATCTCACCATATTCTTTCATTAAGATTTATTGTGATATTTTTATATTAAGTTTTATTTTAATTTCGAGGACGAAATTTTTATAAGTTGGGTAGAATATAATCCCCCAAAATTTTTGAAGGATTTTGTTATTATTTTAATACATAAATATTTTGTTTTTAATTGTTTGTAAAAAAATAATATGTTAGTAGTAATATGTAGTCTCTCCTAATTATTACTATAACCTTGCTAAGTTATTTCTGTACAAAATTTTATTGTATTTTTTATTATTACTATTACCTTATTATCATTATTAATATTATTTTAGTTGGTCCAAGTCGATTGTTGATTTAACAATAGGCAATAATTATTAAATGTGTGCAAAAATATATTAGTAAGGTTTTAGAAAATATTTTATATTTTTAGTAATTAATTAAAATTTTATTAGATTTTTATGAAGTATTATGAGAATTTTTAAGGGTTTGAAAAAAAAAACGAATTCACTAAACAGCACTGTTCAATGAACAGTGCTGTGCTCTTTCCCCCCCCCAAACCGTGAAGGCCCAAGTGGCCGACCCTAAATCGCAGCTCAGCTGCTCAGTATAAAAAAAAAAGGAAAATAGTTAGAGGCCAACCCAGCCATTTGGGCCAGGCCAAACTACCCAACCCGCAGGGGCTAGCTCAGCCCGGCTAAGCCCGCTAAGCTAATCCCACGACCCCGACTTCATATATAGCAGAGCTATATATAGCAGTAGCTATTTGTGATCCCACACGCGTAGGAGAGAGACCTCGAAACCCTAGAAAAACTGCATTGCCGACGTCGAGGATCTCCTCCAGCGTGTACTGCACACCCCGCGCCGCCAGCCCACCGTCGACGGACGGCCGCCATCGTCTGAGCAACCCAGGCCGACCAAAAAAACAGAGTTTCTCTGTTACTCGACCACAGGTGAGCACAACTTTTTCGTTCGTCGTTCTTCCTTCGTACTACACTATTTTTGATTTCGTCGAATCCTACGTAGAGCCTATCTAACCCTCTCGAAACCCCCTTTGGTAGAATAGAGCTAAAACCTATGTATCTCTCGGGAAATCGATCGAAACTTTTCGAGAAAACTGTCGAAACATGACAGTTTTAGGCTGCCCAAACCATCAACTTTGAAGCAGATTTTTGACCCGTATACTGAGGGTTTCATCAAACCAACTGTGAACAGGGAAACACAACATATACGGGATTAAAACGTACTGATTAGTTTTAGTTTTCTGTAATTGTCCATGAAGATAATTGATGTTAAATATTCAAGAAAATCTGTTTTCAAAACTTAAAATTTTAGAAAACTTTTCCGATACGGCGTACGTCCCGACAAACCGGGCGACGTGATCACGCGCTATATACATCGAAAGGCGCGTATGGATGTTGCCGACGTGTGGGAACTGACGGAACTCGATTTCGTTGCGCGTGCGCGACGAGATCAGTGCGTATCCATCGAGATACCCCCGTATCGACATTTTGCAAACTTGACCATAACTTCGTGCACGTTCGTCGAATCGACGCAAAACTTGTGCCATCAGTACCGTATCGATTTTTTGGCCCTGTATGCCAAGTTTGGTCCGATTCTGAGAAGGTTGATCGGAACGCCAAAATTTGTGGGCCTGCGACCCGCTCTAACGGGCGAATTTGTGCACAGCCCACCGGAATCCAACTTTGGACATACGGTTGGGTTCGTCTCCTCAAATCGGATCTGTAGACATGTAGTTTATTAGAGACCGTAGGTTCTGGCACGTATTTCGGTGCAAAACGGGGTCCAACGGCGGACATCGTTTTGACCCGAAATTACGATTTTGACCCTGTTCCAGAATTGGACTTTAGACAGGCGTTTCCTAGGTATTTCTTTTATGCCAAATCTGTTCGTGATGTTTATTTCAGCATCCGAGGTTGTTCATAGAAGTTGGCTCTCATTGCTTCCCCATTTTGACGATTTGAGTCATCCGGCGTCGCCATTTTGCACATTACCTCCAGGCAAGATACCTTGCCATTTCCTGTTTATTTATTTTAGCTCATATTCATGCATTATTTATTTTCTTTATACAAAATAAACTGTGATACATGGCATAACTGTTAGAACTTACTGTTCATTTATATTTCCTGCTGTGTATTATTTTTCTTACAAAATTAAACCTAGATTTAAGGGACCACCTTGTGTGTTGCTGTAAAACCCCTAAATTTCTACTATTTATTTTTATTTATTAAATTTGGTACCGATTTAAATTTTTGTATTGTACGTCGCGCACGAAAATTATTTTTGCTCGTCAAGTGCGAATATGTGCGAGCGTACATATTTTTGAAAAAATATTATTTTTAGTATTTTAATGTAGACAAAAATTATTTCTAGCTATAATTTTCAAGTTATGACTTTTATGAAAAGCCTTTCATTTATATAGTTATAATAATAAATTTTTCTATAAAATGGTAAATTGAAGAAGTATATCTATGTAAATAGTAATTGTATAAACATATATTTTCGTAATTATTTATTTGTTTATTGTAAATAATGAAATTTTCAAAATTAATTATTATTAGTATTTTGGGAAAATATATTTCGAATTTATTGTGGAGATTTAAATATTGATTTCAATTTATGTATTTATTTAAATAGTTAATATTGGAATTTGAATTATTGATTTGATTTTAAACCAAGAATTTAATTGGATTTATATTGTAGTTGGATTTGGATTAGATTTGATTTGATTTATTGATTGATTTTAAATATAGGATAGAAGCTAAATTGGATTTGAATTAAATTTGGATATGGATTTAGATTTGGATTTAATTGCTTTTAAATTAAATTAGGAAATATCCAATTGGGTTTGAATACCCTAATCCTTATCTAATTGGGCATTCCCACGTCCTATAAATAGGCAGGTACTCCTCCAATTCATTATTCATCTACACAAATAATTTCTACCACAAAGTGAGTGCCTCGTATCTGTGTCCAACATCTTCCGTGTCAGCCGTGACGGCCTCGGGTCCGACCTCGGTGTCTTTCCAATATCTTATTCCATTATTTTTACATATACATTATTTATCTCATTCTCCGTGTCGGACACACCCCGACATAAATAATTTTTTAACAATAAACCTATCACTATTCTAACCCAGCCCGACCTCGACCAGCACCTAACCGCCACCCTTAGGAGACCACAGCAAACCCCCGACCCGACCAAACACCACACCCCGGCCATCCTTCCTCCAGCCAGACCACTACCCCCACCGTGCCGACTGTCCCTGCCCGTCGCCGCCACAGCCAGCCCCTCATCATCATCGCCTCCGACCGACACACCCAACCAACACTGCCAATCTCGCCACCACAACCCACCGCCAGAACCCCCATCATAGCCGACAACCCCCGACTGCATCCTCCGTCACCACCAGCCAAGACACCATCTCCGCCGTACAAAATGTTCCCCCATCACCCCATCACAGCCAAGTGAACAACCACCACCGGACCCGACCGCCCCGTCGTGGCCGACATTTTCGTACAAAAATTTCCCAAAAATTAAACCAAATCCACAAACCCTTACCTCTTTCCGACGTCGCCGTCGACTTCCGCCCGCGCGCGACCGCCGGTGAGCCGCCGACCAAGGCCGCTATCCCTCCCTGCCGGCGTTCCGCCCACCATAGTCCTTCGGGAAACCTAGCCACCGCCGGCCAGGTTTCCGTGCGCCCGTCCGCGCCGCCCTCCGCCTCTGGCGAACCACCCCGGCGCTGACCCCCTTTCGCTCCGCCGCACTCCAAAACCTCCGCCCCATCACCTCTCCTTCCTCCGCCTAGCGTCGCCCTCCACGCCGTGAACTCCGCCTGCGTTCGCCCCTTCCTTTTGTCCCTGGCAGCCGCTCCGCGTAACCGTCCGCCGACGAGCCATCGGCCTCCTGACCGATCCCGCCTCCCCGCCGAGTCATCCGAGATCCGCCGCTAGCTCCGCCCCCTCTCTCCCCTCTACTCCGCCTGCTGTCCCCCAAAACCTCCGCTTTCGCCGCCCACCACCATCCCGTCATCGCCGGACCACCGCTTCCCGCCGTCCCCTTCTTCTTCCTCCCGTCTCCCTCTCTCCTACGCTCGAGTTCCTTTTCTTCTCTCCGCTCTCTCACCAATCTCTTTCTCTCTCTTCTTTTTATTTTCTTAAAATAGTACTCATTACTGTTCTCGCTGGTTCGAGAACAGCAGCTATTACTCCTCTAGTATATTATTATTATTATTATTATTATTATTATTATTATTATTTCTTTTTAATTTCAGATATACTGTTTTCATTACTATTATTATTATTATTATTATTATATTTATTATCTTAAAGAAAGAACAACAACGTTGTGCTCTATTAAAACTTTTTTAGTGTCTTTGTAGTTTTACCTTCGTTTCATTAGCAATATTAATATTAATTCAGAATTAGTTTATATATACAAAATTTACTAAGTATTGATAATATTTTGTTACTTAAATATTTGTTGTTATCAAAAGATAGATAATATTTTGCACAACTTATAATAATAGGATTTTGCCAATATCGATGTCAAATTAGGTTTTAGCCTAAATTATACAATAATATTTTTATGGTATTTTAACTACGGATTGGAACACTAAAAATATTCTTTCAAAATTTTCTTATCTAATTTTATTATAGTTTGATATCAAATAATTCCTATGTTTTCAAATATTATTTTGACCACTATAATATAGTTCCAAATACGATAATCATTTTCTAAAATAGTTATAGATGTTTTTATTTAATTTAAGCAAATTCCTTAAATTATCCTTCTGTCCGAGACCAATCCCATCCTTCCTATTCCTTCGTCCATTTCGAGACTACCTTATGTCAAAACCAACTAATTTGACCCTTCTGGACTCAATGAAACTGTCTGTGTCACCGACCGAGGTCACCATGCATAGTTGTTGTACCAAAGTTGCAGTTCGTGCCACCGTGATTATCGTAGCACACCAGGCGTACTACCAGGCAAGACACCTTACCATTAGCTGTTTAATTATTTTTAGCTCATATTTCATGCATTACTTATTTTCTTTATGCAAAATAAACTGTGATACATGGCATAACGGTTCATTTATATTTTCTGCTGTGTATTATTTTTCTTACAAATTAAACCTAGAATTAAGGGACCACCTTGTGTGTCGCATTCATTGGCCTTGACACGTTGTAAACATGAAGTTGTGTGTCGCATATAGAACACGGAAGTGCGTGATTGGCTGGCCACCAGTACGTACAAGCCGTGCGATAGGAATAACCGCTAATAGAGGTTGCATGCTAGTTTGACTTAGCGGTTATAGTGGTTGTGTTATGGATACAACACAGTAGACATTGGGCGTGGAGGACAATTCCTTAGCGTATGGGCTTCGATGCACTTCCCTTTGTGACCCGGACTCTCCGCTGGAGATACGGGGTTGATGACCCAAGATTACTGACGGCCACTGACGATTCTGTGGAACGTCATGCTCTTCCTGCTGGGGCCTCTGGTGCCCAAAGGAGGACTACGCCGATCCTATTCAGTCAGGGCCCATGCGTAGGAAGGATTGTTCTTAACTATATATCACATAGAACGGTAGGCTAGCCTATCCGTTTGGTACGAGTACTTTTGGTTTGGGTACTTGTATCTGACCGTGGCTCGGAACAATAACTTGTCGCGGACTAGTTCGTCACATCTTGTCCTTGTTTGGTTGTAGGTGTGACTTACTACTTCGATGAGAAGGTATTGAACCTTGTTGGGGTCCAGATACCAAATCGGATAATTAGCATGGGAAGATACGTCGTCGTGAATTAGTTTACCATCTCCTGTCCTTGTTTGGTTGGGGGGATGGTACGCTCGTTCAGTAGGTGCGTATTAGAATATGTTATAATTCGATTTACTCATTTATTGAGCAATATTTATTCAGTTTATATGGCATGCTATGATGTATCTTGTTACGTCCCTCTGAGGACCTGGTTGTCTTGTCAGGTGTGTGCTATTGTCTTTCGAAGGTGCTTTAGCTCTAGCCGTGTTCGTTGCTATTTCTCGAGGATGATTGCACTTGGATCATCTTCGCTTCGCTCGCCACTTATTTTATTTTTCTATGTACTTTTCCTTATTTTATTGGTAGTGGATTTGTCTCCGCCCAACTTATTGTATCAAGACAAATTTATTCTCATTATATGATCTTTTATTCATTTATTCTGTGTGGATGAGATTAGTTGTGGTTCTACTGCATTTTACAGCTTATGTATTTATATGAGGTTTCCATATATTGGAGTATACTTTGTATGAATACAGCTGGCACGTCTACGTTCCTAGTCCTACGTATTTTGGGACTGGGGCGTTACATATTTTTGTGGTGGCCCATGCAGGTCTAGATAAATTGTTTGGTTAATTTACCGTACCAAGCAAGCCTGCGTATAGGATTAGGAGTCTAGGATCTCATCCATATACTTGACATCTTTCCTTAATTTTATCTACCGTTTGACTCATCAATTGCATCTTGCTTGCTTCCTTCCATCCCTATTCTTATCTTCCCTTCGTGCTTGCTAGAGATTGACCCTACTAGTTAGTTGTCCCAAAACACCATTAGTTTAATTCTTTAAGTTGGGTAGAATACCTTATGAACTAGCAACCCCTTTGACCTAGTGACCTACATTAGCAAGTATTACTTAGATCCTAGAATCGAGAGAAAAGTTAACCCATTTGGTCAACCAAGCCTTGGTCAATAGAACCGTAGAATGATGGTATAGGAATAAACAAGACTTAGATCCTTATGACTCTTAGACCATTCATATTTGTTTTTATTCATCTATTATCGTGCCTATATTTTACTATCTAGACTAATGATGCTAATTTAGCCTAGTTTTTGCAAGCTTAGCCTTTTACCAAGCTTGTTCGTGACATATATGTTAATGGAGGTACCCCACTAACATATTATCTATCAGAACCGGTGCATAATGGTCTGATCAACCGAGTACACTTTGGTTCGCTTTTATTTATCGTTCTACGTGGATGGGGACATAGCTAAACTTGTTCTCTAGAGTCTCATCCATGACTGCCTTGACAATTCTTTTGAAATTATTCGATCGTTTTTGAATCACGTATTCGTATTCGATAACGCCTCCTTCGAACTCTATATTTCTTTCGCCTTCACCTATTTTAGGAGGGCGAAGGCGTTATACTAGAACTTTCTCTAGCCTTCCTATTGGCTATGACCATTCTCGCTCGATATTGCTATATCTTCATCCTAAACTCCTCGCCCTCCTTCTCGCCCTACAATTACTGTCATGACCTTCTAATCGAGTAAATCTAATTCATTCTCTAATCGTGCCCTCAACCTACTCTCAAGAGACCATAACTTTAAGGTCTCTAAATTATTTTATTTTACTTGAACTCATACTATTCTTTATTGCGCGTCATCTTAAACATTTCCTTCTCGCGTTAATCTATGACTATCTTCGCCTTATTGAAATCACGACGCTAATGCAAGCTTTCATTAAACGTCGTTCCTTATCTTGATTTGACTATGCTTCCTTATCGATACCCCCTTGTGCCTTTCACCCCCCTCCTAATTCTAAATTTCGAAGACGAAATTCTTTTAAGTTGGGTAGGATGTAAAACCCCTAAATTTCTACTATTTATTTTTATTTATTAAATTCGGTATCGATTTAAATTTTTGTATTGTACGTCGCGTACGAAAATTATTTTTGCTCGTCAAGTGCGAATATGTGCGAGCGTACATATTTTTGAAAAAACATTATTTTTAGTATTTTAATGTAGACAAAAATTATTTCTAGCTATAATTTTCAAGTTATGACTTTTATGAAAAGCCTTTCATTTATATAAGTATAATAATAATTTTTTTTATAAAATGGTAAATTGAAGAAGTATATCTATGTAAATAGTAATTGTATAAACATATATTTTCGTAATTATTTATTTGTTTATTATAAATAATACAATTTTCGAAATTAATTATTATTAGTATTTTTGGAAAACATATTTCGAATTTATTGTGGAGATTTAAATATTGATTTCAATTTATGTATTTATTTAAATAGTTAATATTGGAATTTGAATTATTGATTTAATTTTAAACCAAGAATTTAATTGGATTTATATTGTAGTTGGATTTGGATTAGATTTGATTTGATTTATTGATTGATTTTAAATAAAGGATAGAATCTAAATTGGATTTGAATTAAATTTGGATATGGATTTAGATTTGGATTTAATTGCTTTTAAATTAAATTAGGAAATATCCAATTGGGTTTGAATACCCTAATCCTCATCTAATTGGGCATTCCTACGTCCTATAAATAGGAAGGTACTCCTCCAATTCATTATTCATCTACACAAATAATTTCCACCACAAAGTGAGTGCCTCGTGTCTGTTTCCAACATCTTCCGTGTCAGCCGTGACGGCCTCGGGTCCGACCCCGGTGTCTTCCCAATATCTTATTCCATTATTTTTACATATACATTATTTATCTCCTTCTCCGTGTCGGACACACCCCGACATAAATAAATTTTTAACAATAAACCTATCACTATTCTAACCCAGCCCGACCTCGACCAGCACCTAACCACCACCCTTAGGAGACCACAGCAAACCCCCGACCCGACCAAACACCACACCCCGGCCATCCTTCCTCCAGCCAGACCACTACCCCCACCGTGCCGACTGTCCCTGCCCGTCGCCGCCACAGCCGGCCCCTCATCATCATCGCCCCCGACCGACACACCCAACCAACACTGCCAATCTCGCCACCACAACCCACCGCCAGAACCTCCATCATAGCCGACAACCCCCGACTGCATCCTCCGTCACCACCAGCCAAGACACCATCTTTGCCGTACAAAACGTTCCCCCGTCACCCCATCACAGCCAAGTGAACAACCACCACCGGATCCGACCGTCCCGCCGTGGCCGACATTTCCGTACAAAAATTTCCCAAAAATTAAACCAAATCCACAAACCCTTACATCTTACCGACGTCGCCGTCGACTTCCGCCCGCGCGCGACCGCCGGTGAGCCGCCGACCAAGGCCGCTGTCCCTCCCTGCCGGCGTTCCGCCCACCATAGTCCTCCGGGAAACCTAGCCACCGCCGGCCAGGTTTCCGTGCGCCCGTCCGTGCCGCCCTCCGCCTCCGGCGAACCACCCCGGCGCCGACCCCCTTTCGCTCCGCCGCACTCCAAAACCTCCGCCCCGTCACCTCTCATTCCTCCGCCTAGCGCCGCCCTTCTCGCCGTGAACTTCGCCTGCGTTCGCCCCTTCCTTTTCTCCCTGGCCGCCGCTCCGCGTAACCGTCCGCCGACGAGCCGCCGGCCTCCTCACCGATCCCGCCTCCCCGTCGAGTCATCCGAGATCCGCCGCTAGCTCCGTCCCCTCTCTCCCCTCTACTCTGCCTGCTGTCCCCCAAAAACTCCGCTTTCGCCGCCCACCACCATCCCGTCCTCGTCGGACCACCGCTTCCCGCCGTCCCCTTCTTCTTCCTTCCGTCTCCCTCTCTCCTACGCTCGAGTTCCTTTTCTTCTCTCCGCTCTCTCACCAATCTCTTTCTCTCTCTTCTTTTTATTTTCTTAAAACAGTACTCAGTACTGTTCTCGCTGGTTCGAGAACAGCAGCTATTACTCCTCTAGTATATTATTATTATTATTATGATTATTATTATTATTATTTTTTTTTAATTTCAGATATACTATTTTCTTTACTATTATTATTATTATTATTATTATTATTATTATTATTATATTTATTGTCTTAAAGAGAGAACAACAACGTTGTGCTCTATTAAAACTTTTTTTGTATCTTTGTAGTTTTACCTTCGTTTCATTAGCAATATTAATATTAATTCAGAATTTGTTTATATATACAAAATTTACTAAGTATTGATAATATTTTGTTACTTAAATATTTGTTGTTATCAAAAGATAGATAATATTTTGCACAACTTATAATAATAGGATTTTGCCTATATCGATGTCAAATTAGGTTTTAGCCTAAATTATACAATAATATTTTTATGGTATTTTAACTACGGATTGGAACACTAAAAATATTCTTTCAAAATTTTCTTATCTAATTTTATTATAGTTTGATATCAAATAATTCCTATGTTTTCAAATATTATTTTGACCACTATAATATAGTTCTAAATACGATAATCATTTTCTAAAATAGTTATACATGTTTTTATTTAATTTAAGCAAATTCCTTAAATTATCCTTCTGTCCGAGACCAATCCCATCCTTCCTATTCCTTAGTCCATTTCGAGACTACCTTATGTCAAAACCAACTAATTTGACCCTTCTTGACTCAATGAAACTGTCTGTGTCACTGACCGAGGTCACCATGCATAGTTGTTGTACCAAAGTTGCAGTTCGTGCCACCGTGATTATCGCAGCACACCAGGCGTACTACCAGGCAAGACACCTTACCATTAGCTGTTTAATTATTTTTAGCTCATATTTCATGCATTACTTATTTTCTTTATGCAAAATAAACTGTGATACATGGCATAACGGTTCATTTATATTTTCTGCTGTGTATTATTTTTCTTACAAATTAAACCTAGAATTAAGGGACCACCTTGTGTGTCGCATTCATTGGCCTTGACATGTTGTAAACACGAAGTTGTGTGTCGCATGTAGAACACGAAAGTGCGTGATTGGCTGGCCACCAGTACGTACAAGCCGTGCGATAGGAATAACCGCTAATAGAGGTTGCATGCTAGTTTGACTTAGCGGTTATAGTGGTTGTGTTGTGGATACAACACAGTAGGCATTGGGCGGGAAGGACAATTCCTTAGCGTATGGGCTTCGATGCACTTCCCTTTGTGACCCGGACTCTCCGCTGGAGATACGGGGTTGATGACCCAAGATTACTGACGGCCACTGACGATTCTGCGGAACGTCATGCTCTTCCTGCTGGGGCCTCTGGTGCCCAAAGGAGGACTACGCCGATCCTATTCAGCCAGGGCCCATGCGTAGGAAGGATTGTTCTTAACTATATATCACATAGAATGGTAGGCTACCCTATCCGTTAGGTACGAGTACTTTTGGTTTGGGTACTTGTATCTGACCGTAGCTCGGAACAATAACTTATCGCGGACTAGTTCGTCACATCTTGTCCTTGTTTGGTTGTAGGTGTGACTTACTACTTCGATGAGAAGGTATTGAACCTTGTTGGGGACCGGATACCATATCGGATTCTTAGCATGGGAAGATACGTCGCCGTGAATTAGTTTACCATCTCCTGTCCTTGTTTGGTTGGGGGGATGGTATGCTCGTTCAGTAGGTGCGTATTGGAACATGTTATAATTCGATTTACTCATTTATTGAGCAATATTTATTCAGTTTATATGGCATGCTATGATGTGTCTTGTTACGTCCCTCTGAGGACCTGGTTGTCTTGCCAGGTGTGTGCTATTGTCTTTCGCAGGTGCTTTAGCTCTAGCCGTGTTCGTTGCTATTTCTCGAGGATGATTGCACTTGGATCGTCTTCGCTTCGCTCGCCACTCATTTCATTTTTCTATATACTTTTCCTTATTTTGTTGGTAGTGGATTTGTCTCCGCCCAACATATTGTATCAAGACAAATTTATTCTCATTATATGATCTTTTATTCATTTATTCTGTGTGGATGAGATTAGTTGTGGTTCTACTGCAGTTTACAGCTTATGTATTTATATGAGGTTTCCATATATTGGAGTATACTTCGTATGAATACAGCTGGCATGTCTACGTTCCTAGTCCTACGTATTTTGGGACTGGGGCGTTACATGTTTTTATGGTGGCCCATGCAGGTCTAGATAAATTGTTTGGTTAATTTACCGTACCAAGCAAGCCTGCGTATAGGATTAGGAGTCTAGGATCTCATCCATATACTTGACATCTTTCCTTAATTTTATCTACCGTTTGACTCATCAATTGCATCTTGCTTGCTTCCTTCCATCCCTATTCTTATCTTTCCATCGTGCTTGCTAGAGATTGACCCTACTAGTTAGTTGTCCCAAAACACCATTAGTTTAATTCTTTAAGTTGGGTAGAATACCTTATGAACTAGCAACCCCTTTGACCTAGTGACCTACATTAGCAAGTATTACTTAGATCCTAGAATCGAGAGGAAAGTTAACCCATTTGGTCAACCAAGCCTTGGTCAAAAGAACCGTAGAATGATGGTATAGGAATAAACAAGACTTAGATCCTTATGACTCTTAGACCATTCATATTTGTTTTTATTCATCTATTATCGTGCCTATATTTTACTATCTACACTAATGATGCTAATTTAGCCTAGTTTTTGCAAGCTTAGCCTTTTACCAAGCTTGTTCGTTACATATATGTTAATGGAGGTACCCCACTAACATATTGTCTATCAGAACCGGTGCATAATGGTCTGATCAACCGAGTGCACTTTGGTTCGCTTTTATTTATCGTTCTACGTGGATGGGGACATAGCTAAACTAGTCCTCTAGAGTCTCATCCACGACTGCCTTGACAATTCTTTTGAAATTATTCGATCGTCTTTGAATCACGTATTCGTATTCGATAACGCCTCCTTCGAACTCTATATTTCTTTCGCCTTCACCTATTTTAGGAGGGCGAAGGCGTTATACTAGAACTTTCTCTAGCCTTCCTATTGGCTATGACCATTCTCGCTCGATATTGCTATATCTTTATCCTAAACTCCTCGCCCTCCTTCTCGTCCTACAATTACTGTCATGACCTTCTAATCGAGTAAATCTAATTCATTCTCTAATCGTGCCCTCAACCTACTCTCAAGAGACCATAACTTTAAGGTCTCTAAATGATTTTATTTTACTTGAACTCATACTATTCTTTATTGCGCGTCATCTTAAATATTTCCTTCTCGCGTTAATCCATGACTATCTTCGCCTTATTGAAATCACGACGCTAATGCAAGCTTTCATTAAACGTCGTTCCTTATCTTGATTTGACTATGCTTCCTTATCGATACCCCCTTGTGCCTTTCACCCCCCTCCTAATTCTAAATTTCGAGGACGAAATTCTTTTAAGTTGGGTAGGATGTAAAACCCCTAAATTTTTACTATTTATTTTTATTTATTAAATTTGGTACCGATTTAAATTTTTGTATTGTACGTCGCGCACGAAAATTATTTTTGCTCGTCAAGTGCGAATATGTGCGAGCGTACATATTTTTGAAAAAACATTATTTTTAGTATTTTAATGTAGACAAAAATTATTTCTAGCTATAATTTTCAAGTTATGACTTTTATGAAAAGCCTTTCATTTATATAGTTATAATAATAAATTTTTCTATAAAATGGTAAATTGAAAAAGTATATCTATGTAAATAGTAATTGTATAAACATATATTTTCGTAATTATTTATTTGTTTATTGTAAATAATGCAATTTTCGAAATTAATTATTATTAGTATTTTTGGAAAACATATTTCGAATTTATTGTGGAGATTTAAATATTGATTTGAATTTATGTATTTATTTAAATAGTTAATATTGGAATTTGAATTATTGATTTGATTTTAAACCAAGAATTTAATTGGATTTATATTGTAGTTGGATTTGGATTAGATTTGATTTGATTTATTGATTGATTTTAAATAAAGGATAGAATCTAAATTGGATTTGAATTAAATTTGGATATGGATTTAGATTTGGATTTAATTGCCTTTAAATTAAATTAGGAAATATCCAATTGGGTATGAATACCCTAATCCTTATCTAATTGGGCATTCCCACGTCCTATAAATAGGCAGGTACTCCTCCAATTCATTATTCATCTACACAAATAATTTCCACCACAAAGTGAGTGCCTCGTGTCTGTGTCCAACATCTCCCGTGTCAGCCGTGACGGCCTCGGGTCCGACCCCGGTGTCTTCCTAATATCTTATTCCATTATTTTTACATATACATTATTTATCTCCTTCTCCGTGTCGGACACACCCCGACATAAATAAATTTTTAACAATAAACCTCTTACTATTCTAACCCAGCCCGACCTCGACCAGCACCTAACCGCCACCCTTAGGAGACCACAGCAAACCCCCGACCCGACCAAATACCACACCCCGGCCATCCTTCCTCCAGCCAGACCACTACCCCCACCGTGCCGACTGTCCCTGCCCGTCGCCGCCACAGCCGGCCCCTCATCATCATCGTCCCCGACCGACACACCCAACCAACACTGCCAATCTCGCCACCACAACCCACCGCCAGAACCCCCATCATAGCCGACAACCCTCGACTTCATCCTCTGTCACCACCAGCCAAGATACCATCTCCGCCGTACAAAACGTTTCCCGTCACCCCATCACAGCCAAGTGAACCACCACCACCGGACCCGACCGCCCCGCCATGGCCGACATTTTCGTACAAAAATTTCCCAAAAATTAAACCAAATCCACAAACCCTTACCTCTTCCCGACGCCGCCATCGACTTCCGCCCGCGCGCGACCGCCGGTGAGCCGCCGACCAAAGCCGTTGTCCCTTCCTGCCGGCGTTCCGCCCACCATAGTCCTCCGGGAAACCTAGCCACCGCCGGCCAGGTTTCCGTGCGCACGTCCGTGCCGCCCTCCGCCTCCGGCGAACCACCCCGGCGCCGACCCCCTTTCGCTCCGCCGCACTCCAAAACCTCCGCCCCGTCACCTCTCCTTCCTCCGCCTAGCGCCGCCCTCCTTGCCGTGAACTCCGCCTGCGTTCGCCCCTTTCTTTTCTTCCTGGCCGCCGTTCCGCATAACCGTCCGCCGACGAGCCGTCGGCCTCCTCACCGATCCCGCCTCCCCGCCGAGTCATCCGAGATTCGCCGCTAGCTCCGCCCCCTCTCTCCCCTCTACTCCGCCTGCTGTCCCCCAAAACCTCCGCTTTCGCCGCCCACCACCATCCCGTCCTCGCCGTACCACCGCTTCCCGCCATCACCTTCTTCTTCCTCCCGTCTCCCTCTCTCCTACGCTCGAGTTCCTTTTCTTCTCTCTGCTCTCTCACCAATCTCTTTCTCTCTCTTCTTTTTATTTTCTTAAAACAGTACTCAGTACTGTTCTTGCTGGTTCGAGAACAATAGCTATTACTCCTCTAGTATATTATTATTATTATTATGATTATTATTATTATTATTTCTTTTTAATTTCAGATATACTGTTTTCATTACTACTATTATTATTATTATTATTATTATTATTATTATTATTATTATTATTATTATTATTATATTTATTGTCTTAAAGAGAGAACAACAACGTTGTGCTCTATTAAAACTTTTTTAGTATCTTTGTAGTTTTACCTTCGTTTCATTAGCAATATTAATATTAATTCAGAATTTGTTTATATATACAAAATTTACTAAGTATTGATAATATTTTGTTACTTAAATATTTGTTGTTATCAAAAGATAGATAATATTTTGCACAACTTATAATAATAGGATTTTGCCTATATCGATGTCAAATTAGGTTTTAGCCTAAATTATACAATAATATTTTTATGGTATTTTAACTACGGATTGGAACACTAAAAATATTCTTTCAAAATTTTCTTATCTAATTTTATTATAGTTTGATATCAAATAATTCCTATGTTTTCAAATATTATTTTGACCACTATAATATAGTTCCAAATACGATAATCATTTTCTAAAATAGTTATACATATTTTTATTTAATTTAAGCAAATTCCTTAAATTATCCTTCTGTCCGAGACCAATCCCATCCTTCCTATTCCTTCGTCTATTTCGAGACTACCTTATGTCAAAACTAACTAATTTGACCCTTCTGGACTCAATGAAACTGTCCGTGTCACCGACCGAGGTTACCATGCATAGTTGTTGTACCAAAGTTGCAGTTCGTGCCACCGTGATTATCGCAGCACACCAGGCGTACTACCAGGCAAGACACCTTACCATTAGCTGTTTAATTATTTTTAGCTCATATTTCATGCATTACTTATTTTCTTTATGCAAAATAAACTGTGATACATGGCATAACGGTTCATTTATATTTTCTGCTGTGTATTATTTTTCTTACAAATTAAACCTAGAATTAAGGGACCATCTTGTGTGTCGCATTTATTGGCCTTGACACGTTGTAAACACGAAGTTGTGTGTCACATGTAGAACACGAAACTGCATGATTGGCTGGCCACCAGTATGTACAAGCCGTGCGATAGGAATAACCGCTAATAGAGGTTGCATGCTAGTTTGACTTAGCGGTTATAGTGGTTGTGTTGTGGATAAACACAGTAGGCATTGGGCGGGGAGGACAATTCCTTAGCGTATGGGCTTCGATGCACTTCCCTTTGTGACCCGGACTCTCCGCTGGAGATACGTGGTTGATGACCCAAGATTACTGACGGCCACTGACGATTCTGCGGAATGTCATGCTCTTCCTGCTGGGGCCTCTGGTGCCCAAAGGGGGACTACGCCGATCCTATTCAGCCAGGGCCCATGCGTAGGAAGGATTGTTCTTAACTACATATCACATAGAACGGTAGGCTACCCTATCCGTTAGGTACGAGTACTTTTGGTTTGGGTACTTGTATCTGACCGTGGCTCGGAACAATAACTTGTCGTAGATTAGTTCGTCACATCTTGTCCTTGTTTGGTTCTAGGTGTGACTTACTACTTCGATGAGAAGGTATTGAACCTTGTTGGGGTCCGGATACCATATCGGATTCTTAGCATGGGAAGATACGTCGCCGTGAATTAGTTTACCATCTCATGTCCTTGTTTGGTTGGGGGGATGGTACGCTCGTTCAGTAGGTGCGTATTGAAACATGTTAGAATTCGATTTACTCATTTATTGAGCAATATTTATTCAGTTTATATGGCATGCTATGATGTGTCTTGTTACGTCCCTCTGAGGATCTGGTTGTCTTGCCAGGTGTGTGCTATTGTCTTTCGCAGGTGCTTTAGCTCTAGCCGTGTTCGTTGCTATTTATCAAGGATGATTGCACTTGGATCGTCTTCGCTTCGCTCGCCACTTATTTCATTTTTCTATGTACTTTTCCTTATTTTGTTGGTAGTGGATTTGTCTTCGCCCAACATATTGTATCAAGACAAATTTATTCTCATTATATGATCTTTTATTCATTTATTCTGTGTGGATGAGATGAGTTGTGGTTCTACTGCATTTTACAGCTTATGTATTTTTACGAGGTTTCCATATATTAGAGTATACTTCGTATGAATACAGCTGGCATATCTACGTTCCTAGTCCTACGTATTTTGGGACTGGGGCATTACAGTTACATTCATTGGCCTTGACACGTTGTAAACACGAAGTTGTGTATCGCATGTAGAACACGGAAGTGCGTAATTGGCTGGCCACCAGTACGTACAAGCCGTACGATAGGAATAACCGCTAATAGAGGTTGCATGCTAGTTTGACTTAGCGGTTATAGTGGTTTGTGTTGTGGATACAACACAGTAGGCATTGGGCGGGGAGGACAATTCCTTAGCGTATGGGCTTCGATGCACTCCCTTGTGACCTGGACTCTCCGCTGGAGATACGGGGTTGATGACCCATGATTACTGATGGGGCCTCTGGTGCCCAAGGGGAACTAGGCTGATCCTATTCAGCCAGGGCCCATGCGTAGGAAGGATTGTTCTTAACTACATATCACATAGAATGGTAGGCTACCCTTATCCGTTAGGTACGAGTACTTTTGGTTTGGGTATTTGTATCTGACCGTGGCTTGGAACAATAACTTGTCGCGGATTAGTTTGCCACATCTTGTCCTTGTTTGGTTGTAGGTGTGGCTTACTACTCCGATGAGAAGGTATTGAACCTTGTTGGGGTCCGAATACCATATTAGATTCATGGCATGGAAAGGTACGTCACCGTGAATTAGTTTACCATCTCCAGTCCTTGTTTGGTTGGGAGGATGGTACGCTCGTTCAGTAGGTGCATATTGGACCATGTTATAATTCAATTTACTTATTTATTTGAGCATTATTTAATCAGTTTATGTGGCATGTTCTTTTTGTATCTTGTTACGTCCCTCTGAGGACCTGGTGATCTCTCCAAGTATAGATGTGCAGGACTTTCCGCAGGAGTATGGCTCCGTTATAGACTCATCCTTCACGTTCGAGTGAGTTGTACCTTCTGATCACAGCTGTCCCTATTGGGTCGAGGAGCCACTTTAGTCATCATTTCTTATTTTATTTATCTTAGAGGTTGGACTCTATTTCCTTTCAGTTCATTCTAATACCGGTAGTGGATTTGTCTCCACCCGGCCAACAGCTATATTTTGACATTTACTTTGATTCATGAGTTACCATTTTCTTTATATTTACTGTGGATGAGATGTAGCTTTTACCTGTGACTGCCTGTTATTAATATTCATAATACAGCTTATGTGTATGTTCGAGATTTTCATATATTGGAGTATATATCGTATACATGCAGCTGGCATGCTACGTTCCTAGTCCTAAGTATTTTGGAACTGGGGCGTTACATGTGGGATGAAGATCATATGGTAAGGGGACAATAACATCGTCCAGGTAGCGAGGCAAGAGCTGAGTGCACCTGGCTTGGTCATGAGGACCCTGAGGGGGTTGACTCTTGATACGACATGGATGGTTTGTCCCGTGACGTAGTGTCGCGTCTTCTGAATGGCGAAGACCAGAGCAAGGCACTCTTTCTCTACGGCAGTGTATCATTGCTCCGGCCCCATCCTCATTCGGCTGAGGTAATATATAGCCTGCTCGTGGCCTGCATCATTATTTTGTGCTAGCAGAGCATCGAGAGAATGTTCCATCGCTCTTATATAGAGCAGAAATGGTCTTCCAATAACTGGGGCTACCAGGACTAGAGGGTTCGTTAGATATTCTTTGATGCTGTCGAAGGCGCGTTGGCATTCTTCATCCCATACGAATGAAACGCCCTTCTTCATGAGGTGGGTGAATGGTTGACATCGTTCGGAGAGATTAGAGATAAACCTCCTGATGTAAGCTAGTCTACCTTGAAGCCCTTTGAGTTCATGGAGATTTCTCGGGGGACCCATCTCCATGATTGCCTTCGTCTTCAAGGGTCTATATGGATACCCTGGGAAGTAATGATGAAACCCAAAAACATCCTACTGGATACGTCCAAGAAGGATTTTGTGGGATTCATTTTCAAATTGTGCGCTCGCATTAGGTCGAACACTGTCCTCAGATAATGCAGATGATCTTCTTTAGAGCGGCTCTTGACGGCGATGTCGTCGACGTAGCATTCCACTGTCTTGCACAAGGGGTCTCTAAAGATGACGCTCATAGCTCTTTGATATGTGGCACCAGCATTCCTTAAACCGAAAGGCATGACCGTGTAGCAGCATGTGCTAATTGGTGTTCGAAATGATGTATGCTTTTCGTCATCAGGGAAACATCTTGATTTGGTTGTATCCCGAGAAATCATCCATGAATGACATACGCTCGAAGCCGTAGGTGTTGTCAATCATGATATCGGTAATAGGGAGGGGGAACTCATCCTTAGGGCATGCCTCATTCAGATTGCGAAAGTCGATGTAGATTCGAATCTTTCTATTCTTTTTGAGGACTGGTACTATGTTGGCGACCCAGTCTGGATGCTGTTCCTCGTGGATGAACCCACTGGTTATCAGTTTATTGACCTCAGCTTCAATGGCATTCATGATGTCGGGGCGGAACCGTCGTTACTGTTGCTTGACCGGTTTTGCGTCCGAACGGACGTTGAGTTTGTGAAGTGCAACCTCGAGGTTCAGTCCTGGCATGTCTTCATAGCTCCAGGCGAATACGTCGATGCATTCTCTGACGAGTTCTAGTAGCGATTCCCGCTCTCCGTCTGTTAGGCTTTTGCTAACGAAGATTGGTTTTGGAGAAGACTCATCGCCGAGGTCAACTTGTATGACCTCGTCTTTAGTAGGAGGCTCTCTTTGTTCGAACCGCTTCTCCCATTGCGCATTTAGTTGTTGGGCCCACGGCTCTAATTCAAGTTGTTCAAGGATTTTTTCATCTTCTTCGTAGGCGTCGGCAAATACCATATTGACGGACAAGACTTGCCTGAATACGTCCCCGATGCTGACATCCGAATAGGAAGTTGGTGATCTGGTTGAGTGTGAATGCCAGTCACATTCCTCATCTGAGCTTTCAGGGGTCGTTGCCGGTGTAACATAACATAGCCCACATTTGGTTTTATTGTAATAATCTCGTGGTTTTCCAGCTGGAACAGGCAATTGTAAGGGTAATCGCTGTCCCGTGCCGTAGTTTAAGCCTGGCGTAGTTTCCAGATCATACCCCTGTTTTTGTATAAGGTACTTGGATCGAGAACTATACAGATAGAAGGGCAGTCTCCCTGTGTCAGGTTCGAGATCAACTTCTTCTATCCTGAAGGATTGTGGATCATTCTTTCGGCCGAAGATGATTGGATGATCCTCTCCCTCGATTATGCGGTAAGCGTCTTCCACTGGAGTAAGTTGATTTGCGATGTAGACATTTGTCACCTGTATGTGTAGGTGGGTGCCTATACCGTGTTCCATAGCATACATTGTACAAAGCTTATTAAGCTCTAGGTAGTTCAAAGATAACCCTTTATTGATGAAGTAAGGTATCTTTTCTAGTTGGATTACATCATCTGCGGATAGAACATCAGTGTGAGCAGCCACATACTTGGCCAGCTCTGGATCTTCTTCAACCACCCCCTGTGTCAATGAGGACTGAGAGGATGACTTGGACAGCTTGATCATCAAGGGCTCCATGGATAGAGCAGGATGTGGAGTCGTTGGCGTACTAGCCACCCCCAGTTTGGTGCTCGGTGCTGGGCGGGGAGTTGTTGGCTGGCTAGCAGTTCCCGGCTTAGCGCTTGGCTGCCGATTCATTCTGGGAAGACGAATCATCATCGGCTTGACAGAGGGATTGAGCTACCCTATTTGTTGCTGGCTAGTTTTAGGCAGTCTGATTGTTAGTGGCTCTGTCGTGGGTCTTGGCACTTGGCCAGACCTTGGCAGTCGGATTATCATCTGCTCCTCTTGTGTAGAGAGGCTGATTACGTCTTTACGCAGGGCGGCTGTAAGTGGTGCAGTTCTGCCAGGTTTGCGGGCTTGAAGGTGGATTGTCAGAGGTTCTTCCGATCTAGTTGCCATCTCAGTTCGAGCTTGAGTATCTCCTTCGTCCAGGTGCTTTTTCGACTTTCCGTACAAGCATACATCTGAGGAGTAGAATTCGACCCCTTTGAAGGGATCGATATCGACAAATTCTGTCCTTACGAAGCCGTGCTTGTCAACGTACTTGAAGCACTGGTACAGTATGGAGGGCACAATCATGTAGTCATGTATCCAAGGCCGCCCCAGGAGAATGTTGTTAGAAGTGTCCGCATCTATGACATAGCAGATCACTTCTGACTGAAGGTCGCCGATTTGGCACTTCAAGCAAATCTTCTCGACGGGATAGCTTCTGCCTGAATTGAAACCGCTGATGGCGGTACTTGTCGGCGTCAGGCGATGCATTGGGATACGCAGACGGTGTAGTAAGCTCTTCGGGATGATGCTTATGGAAGAACCGTGATCAATATGCATCCGATCTACCTTGATATCGCCAATGTATCCAGTATAATATAGAGGGCGATCATGCAGGTTGGTCTTGATAAGCATATCCTACGGAGTGAAGACAATATTTATCTTTGAACCTGTGCAAGCGCTGTCCTGGAGATCTGCAGGCGAGCTTTCCCCAATGAGATTCGACTGAGCCAGATATTCGTCGGCATTCTGGAGTGCCTCGTTTAGTGCGACGCAAACATCCTTGGAGAGCCTCAAGAGCTCGTATAGCGATAATTTGGCCGGTGTGTTGGCCAATTGCGCCAAGATGTCGAAGTTGTAGGGCCTCTCCAGCTCATGAGGCATCTCTCTTCGGAGTGGTTTGTCGAAACGAGTCTCCTTTGGCCTAGGCTTGTCGATCGTCGAAGACTGCGAAGGTCCAGGAGCATCGGCAGCTGTCGGCTGATGGTTTTCAGCCGAGTTACCCGGTGGAGGTTGAGTTAGTTCGCCAGAACGGGTAACAACGGCAGTAGCTTCTTCGACCTCTGTCGAGATTGTGCGGCATGATTTGACTTTCCCATTCTTCTTCTTGTTGGTGAAGGGAAGTGCGGACTGAGTCACTTCGTGTCCCAGGTTCGGATGGACCCACATGATCTCTCTCCGTGATGTGGTAAGGGGTACTAGACCAGCAGCCTAGTCTCGGGGAGGTAGAAGGTTAGCGACCTCCATCTTTGCTCTGGGGACAGGCACTACCCCATCTTGAGTCTCTATCGGAGGAAAGTTGCCAAATTGTACTGACACCATGTTGGCTGCTACGGTCACCTCTTCGAAATCAACGGCCATTGCCTTAGAATCGAAGAGATGCTGGATGTATCGCTTTAGTTAGTAGCAGTCATGTGTAGCATGGTGGACATAGCGATGGTAGTGGCAGTACTTGGGGCTCTCCATTTCTGCAAGACGAGGTTCACGCCTTAGAGGAGGGAGCTGAATTCGACCTCCTTGTATGAGCATGTCCAAGATGGGCTTAACATGGCCGTCCTCAAAGGAATAGGTCATCTGAGGCCACTGCTTCTCTGCTGGATTTGGTTCAGGTTTCGGTACTGTGTCGGCCACATAGCCTATTTGCCCTTGTTGTCTCGATTGTTGGAGGGATTACCACCATTGTTGCTGTTGGTGTTAGGGCGTTTGCCCTTGTCCTCTCCTTCTGATACGTGCAATCCCAGTTGGCGAGCTTTCTTCAGCTTGTCTTCTGCACTAGTGGCACTGATAATGAAAGCCTTCCAATCCTTAAACTGACTTTTGCCCATCCAGAGGCTGATCGTAGGAATCAGCCTCTTTTGGCAAATTTTAATTAAGGAGGAATCAGGGTTACCGGAAGGCAACTTCATCACGGTTTGACAAAATCACTCGATATAGTTCCTTGTCATCTCCTTTTCTCTCTGGACAACGTCCATGAGGATGGACATTGTCACGTCTTTTCCTACTTCATAGAACCTTTCCAGGAACATACTGTAGGAACGAAATAGTAAAGCGTAATACTCTAAGGGGGGTGAATAGAGTTGGCAGCGGAATAATGCTAATTAAAAAATATTAGCAGCACAATCACAGAATATTAATCACAACTAAAATAAAGTAAAGACAGAGTTAAGAGAGCAAACGCGAAGACAGCGATGTATACTGGTTTCCCTCTGTTGAGGACTAATCCAGTCGGTAGAAGTCTTGCTACCAGTTGAATCCACTATTGGAAAAACCGCAAGTTTTCTTACGAAGTCCTTGCAACTTCTACAACGGGAGCTTTGATACGAAGAACTTGTCCAACTTCAAATGTGAAGAGGTATTCTTCAATCAAGCCTTCTGATTACAATCTCTCAGAAACTTCTAGACCGTACCGCACTGGCAAATCGACTAGAGGATTGTAATTGGCTTGGGATCTGAAATAGAAAGCTCTAGAAAACTCTTTGGAAGACTGAAAGCTTTAGATAGAGAGAAGATTGAAAGTGAATGAGTGAGTTGAAATGATCGAAATCCTTCTCTATTTATAGGTGTTCCAAAGGCAGATTTCTGACAGAATTCGGGCAGAATTCGGGCAGAACTCTATGAGCAAATCTCGGTCAAATTCGCAACTGCAGGAGGACCAAGTAACAAGGATTCAAAATCACAACGGCCACCAACCGAACTCTGGCCGAACTCTGGCCGAGTTTTGTCAGGATTTAGTTAGGGTTTTAAAAAGCTTTTTGGTGATTTTTGAAAACCTTTTTGTAAACCTTTTTGAAAGGATATTTTAAAAACATTTTGAACTCTTTAAGGGTAGCCTATTTGCCAATACGACTCGGTGTACAACATATTCCTAGACTCAAATAAAATAAAAATACATTGCATAAGGAATTACAGACTCGAGTAGGCAAACAGATCTTCGGTCTTGAATTCAGTGGATAGCCATTCTTGATAATGTTCAAGAGTCCGAGATGTCCCGACTAGCTTAGTATATCCAGACAGAGTTTGATCAATTATTAAAATCAGGTTGACCATATGATCAATGGGCCAACAATCTCCCCCATTTTGATAATTGACAAACTATGAATGACAAACTATGAATGATATAACAATCTTCTGAGTTGCTGGCTTCACTTTCATGCCATTGGCATATCTCCTAAATGTTGATTTTTTCAGGTTTTATTTTTCATACATGTTGCTCTTCTTGTTTGATGATAAGTTTGTAGGACAATCCTTCTTCATGTGTCCCTTCTTCTTGCAACCATAGCAGACAGCATCTTCTTGATACCAGTTGTTGCTGTTGTTTTCTTTGACTCTCTTCTCATGTCTCATGAATCTTTTGAACTTCCTTGCCATGAGTGCTTGATCTTCAGCGTTAGATCCACTGCTGTCTGAATCACCTTCAGCAGCTTTTCTGTGCTGAGCCTTGAAAGCGATCGTCTTCTCCTTTGGTGCAGGCTCTTCAAAATCTTGTAGCTCCAGTTCATGAGTGAGTAGCTTACCCATGAGTACTTCGAGTGTCATCGTAGTGAGGTCGTTTCCTTCAATAATAGCAGTAGCCTTTGGAATCCAGTTCTTTGTGAGAGCTCGCAGGATTTTGCGAATCTTTTCATGGTTACTGTAATCTTTTCCTAAGGAGGATAAAGTATTTACAATATCCAAGAATCTCTCGAACATTTGTGTAACTGTTTCGTTGGGCTTCATCTTGAACGCCTCGTACTCTTGAGTAAGTCTACTGACTTTAGATTCTTTGACTTGAGTCGTGCCTTCATGTGTGACTTTAAGTAGCTTCCACACTTCATTAGCCGTTGTGCAGATAGACACCCTGTTAAATTTAGTTCTGTCTAAAGCACAAAAAAGAGCATTAATGGCACGTGCATCAAGACTGGCCCTTTTCTTTTCTTCCTTTGTATATCTGCTATGGGGTTTTTCAACTGAAACTCCATCAACATTTATACGAGGTGGCTTTTGATAGCCATCAAGAACAATGGACCGTAAATCAAAGTCAAGTAATTTCAAGAAGAAACTCATCCGTGTTTTTCAATAGGTATAGTTCGTACCATCAAACAATGGGGGTCTGTTTGTGGCTTGGCCTTCACTTATGAATTTCACTGTTGCCATGTGTTGTGCTGTGATCTATATAACAATTAATTAAAATGAATAAATAATTGCACTGTTACCTTTGCTTTACCTGTAACACCCGCTCTGATACCAATTGTAGGAACGAAATAGTAAAGCGTAATACTCTTGAGGGGGGGTGAATAGAGTTGGCAGCGGAATAATGCTAATTAAAAAATGTTAGCAGCACAATCACAAAATATTAATCACAACTAAAATAAAGTAAAGACAGAGTTAAGAGAGCAAACGCAAAGACAGCGATGTATACTGGTTTCCCTCTGATGAGGACTAATCCAGTCGGTAGAACTCTTCCTACCAGTTGAAACACTATTGGAAAAACTGTAAGTTTTCTTACGAAGTCCTTGCAACTTCTACAACGCGAGCTTTGATACGAAGAACTCGTCCAACTTCAAATGTGAAGAGGTATTCTTCAATCAAGCCTTCTGATTACAATCTCTCAGAAACTTCTAGACCGTACCGTACTGGCAAATCGACTAGAGGATTGTAATTGGCTTGGGATCTAAAATTGAAAGTTCTAGAAAACTCTTTGGAAGACTGAAAGCTTTAGATAGAGAGAAGATTGAAAGTGAATGAGTGAGTTGAAATGATCGAAATCCTTCTCTATTTGTAGGTGTTCAAAAGACAGATTTCTTACAGAATTCGGGCAGAATTCGGGCAGAACTCTATGAGCAAATCTCGGTCAAATTCGCAACTGCAGGAGGACCAAGTAACAAGGATTCAAAATCACAACGGCCACCAACCGGACTCTGGCCGAACTCTGGCAGGGTTTAGTTAGGGTTTTAAAAAGCTTTTTGGTGATTTTTGAAAACCTTTTTGAAAACCTTTTTGTAAACCTTTTTGAAAGGACATTTTGAAAACATTTTGAACTCATTTAAGGGTAGCCTATTTGCCAGTACGACTCGGTGTACAACATATTTCTAGACTCAAATAAAATGAAAATACATTACATAAGGAATTACAGACTCGAGTAGGCAAACAGATCTTCGATCTTGTATTCAGTGGATAGCCATTCTTGATCATGTTCAAGAGTTCGAGATGTCCCGACTAGCTTCGTATATCCAGACAGAGTTTGATCAATTATTAAAATCAGGTTGACCATATGACCAATGGGCCAACACATACGTTTGCAGCCGGTGAAAGAATGGATGCAGTTGTCCGACAAGTTATGATACCAGTCAAAGGCGACCCCCTCCAGTGCCCCGATAAACAACCGTGTAAGGATAGCATCGTCATGAGGCAGATGGTCGGTTTTTACTTCAAAGTAGGTGATGTACCTGCTTGCAGATGTCATCCCATCATATGGATTGATGTTAAATGGTTTATATCTTGGTGGGAAGGGAACTTCTCTCCACGCAGCAGGATACGATTGTCGTATCCTGAGGTCTTGGCAGTTTTCTCGGTCGTAGAACATGGCCCGGAGCTCTTGGACCTCTCTTCTTGCCGACTTGGCCTCGTCTGCAGCTATGGGGGCCGATATTTCAGGAGTATTATCACCCGGGTTTGGTGCGGCTGAGTTCGAGTCTGTATTGACCGCGGGTCCCACGTTTGTTTGGCCAAGTGTCCTTCCTTGCAAAGTTGGAAGGGCCGCTTTGATCTCGTCTATGGATTTGACCAAGGTAATAAGTATGGCCTCCAGGGTGTCGATGCGTTAGCGACCACTGGGACCGTCTTGGTTGCTGTCTATCATGAACACCGTCCTTATATGAGGAGAGATGGAAGGGACGGTGGAGGACGCGCCCTCTGAGTCATATCCCTGTACAGAGAAGTCGTCAGGATATATAGGAATGTTCTCCTCTGGTTCGGACTCAGAAGGAGTGGTACCCCCAGCTTCAGAGCTTGCCTCGTCTTGAAAGTTGCGGACGTCCTCAGGGACTTCGGGATCTGCTGCATCTGTTGGGTGAATTGTTTCCTCTGGATTATCTTCTTGGAACACCGGATTGTCGTAGATATTTAGGAGAGTACTACCCCCGGCTCCAGTACCTCCCAGATATGTGGACGACGAATCTCTAAGTATGGCAGATTTCATCTTTGAGCGGGTACCTTGGTAAACTCCTCCTATAACGGTGGTAGACAACCGCTTAGAAGAGAGTTTCTTGGTTACTATGATTAAGATTTTCTGACTGAAGACATTTGTTTTCTTCCCTATACCGCTGCCAGGAATCTTCAGAGCAGAATTACAGGAGGCGACGAGAAGCACTTCGTCTTCTGAGCTTGGGTGTTGCAGTTGTTGGAAGACGGACCGTTGGTCTTCTTATACTGCCGCGTTGTTGCAGCAGCAGTTGACAATGACTTGGGTACAGTGATGTCCATGGAATGTCTTTCTGCACACCGAAGCTTCTTCTCTTTCTTTGCGCTTGTGAAGGATCACGTCACGCAAGTCAGGTGCGCCTCGAGCAACCTTTATACCCGTTTTGTAGGCCCGGGAATCTCGAGCATCTGAGTGTGTTGGCACCATGTTTGCTTCCTAATTTTTAGGAGACTCTTGGGAACCACTCTGTCTGTTTGTCGTCGAGAGCTGGACTCGAGTGGTTCGGTACAATTTTCCATCGGAAGCCCGCATAACAGTAAACGGAGCGCTCGGATGGTCAGAGGTTGGGACAGCTGACTGAGCGCCGAGCCCGCACTGTCCTAGACTTCTTCACTCTAGCACCTGAGGGTGCATAGTAGAAAGAGTCCAAATGGTGCCGTAGAGAGTCTGGCACATGTTCTTGGGCGCATCCGGAGTCAGGACCACACGAGAGGCGATCAAAGACTAACCGTGAGCCGCATGGAGTAGTTGGTATGCGGCTGGATTTGGTGGTCATGCAGGCTGTCTGCATACGGCTGGCATGTGTGGCCGCATGACCCTTCTGTATGCGGCTAGGAGCGGTGGCCGCATGAACCTTCGGGATGCGGCTGGAAGTCGTGACCGTGCAGGCTGCCTACATACGGCTAGAAGTTTTAGCCGCATAGGCATTCTGCATGCGGCTGACTTCTGTGGCCGCATGAGTCTTCTCCATGCGGCTGGTGGTTGTGGCCGCATGAGCCTTCTTCATGCGGCTGGCACCCTTATGTGGCTTAGACCGCATAGAGTTCCTCTTTGCCCTAGCAATTCCAGCATCATAGTATTTTCTTCTGCTAGACTTGGGGACAACAGAGTCATTTATGGCCTGAAGCGGGGCCGCATGAGAGTTTTCTCTGCCATTTTGAGCAACAGAGAGTACTTCTTCGAGAGTTTGGCAAGAAGCGAATGATTTGGGCCTCCACTCCCTGCGGGCCTTCTTCGTTCGGGCTCGCCGCTGGTCCGGGCCAGCGCTCCCGTCGGAGAGCATTTCTTCAAATGCTTGCTGGTCGAACCGGGCGACCAGTATTTATTGAGTGGAGCCAAGTTTAGCTACGTCCGATTGCGTCACCAACTCCTCAGCCATGGAGAAGTTAGTCCCTAGCAGAGTCGCCATCGTGTTTGCCATTGATTGTAAAAGTGTAGAACAATTTTATAGAAGGACTGAACTTAGACTCACAATACAAACTCGCTCGCACAAAGAAAGCCTAGGAATCAAAACCTAGGTACAGCAATCTAAGTACGATTGTTTATTTTTGATTCTGTGGGGTGACGATAGAGGCTCGGGAAAGCGACGGCAGCTCTGCCTTACTCCTTTGATGATCGGACGTAGCCATGACTCTGATGAAGAAATGCTCTCAGGATGTGTGGAAAGACTATTCTGTGGGTGCCTTTGTCTCTCTGTGTGTCCAGCCGGGTGGAGAGAGTCTCTTTTGCAAGGGAATGACACCTTGCTATTTATAGGAGTGGGGTGTGATTATTAGGGTTTGCAATGATTGTCCCTTGAAAGTCGACGACCAATAATCTGGACCATTAATCTTGATTGCGTCACATCTGGGCAGTTAATTTTTTGATTGTGCCAAATCCGTATGGGCAATTAATGCTGATTGCGATGAATCTTCGTAATTTGTCATGACAAGCTCGGATCTTACGCCACGTGTTCAATTTGCTTAATTACAACAAATTTAATTTGATCCGAGTAATTATGATGATTATAACAAATCTGGGTTGTTATGATTTGCTAGCAGCCATAACTCCGAGGGGATAAGACTGCCACGTGTCTTAACTGTCATGAGGATCGCCACGTGTCTCAACTGTCATGAGGACCGCCACGTGCCTCATGAGTGGGACGTCCTGATAGAGCCCCATGAATGCGGTCTCTAAATTAACCGCATATGGGTGGCCCCCACACTCCTAGCCGCATGAAGGTAGCACCTGCATGAGGGTAGAGGCCGCATGAGGGGGATAGCCGCATGAGGATGGCAGCCTCGTAAAGGAGGCAGCCGTACGAAGGAGGCAGCCGCATGAAGGTGGCAGTCGCATAAAGGGGGAAGCCGTATGAAGGAGACAGTCGCATGAAGGTGGCAGCCGCATGAAGGTGGTAGCCGCATGAAGAGAGCAATCGCATGAAGAGAGCAACCGCATAGGGATGTCAGCCGTATAGGAGTGGCAGCCACATAGGAGTGGCAGCCGCATAGGGGTGACAGCCGCATAGGAGTGGCAGCCGCATAGGGAGCTTTGGACTTGGCGGATCATGCCAGCTATAAAAGATTTTCTTCTTTTCCCTAGGAGCACGCCATCATGTCAAGGCTATCATTTCAGCTTTATGTCAGAGTTGTCACTTCACCTTTCTGTCAGAGCTGCCGTCAGGATATTTAATGAGGCAGTTACTTTATGGCCAGCTGTAGAGACGAACTGCTTAGGGTCACGTGGCTCCTTCCTGAGCCGCATGAAGCTATCCGAGCCGTATTAGGCTCTTTCTGTCTGAGCCGCATGGACTTTTCTTATTATTTTTCATGCTTCTACAGGGGCGCACCACGACGAGCCGCCATGATGGTTCATGTCATATCATATTACTTGTCTGGAGTGCTCCACGATGGGTCACTATCATGTTAAGAGTACTTGTTAGGTGTGTGCCACGATGGGCCACAATCATGTTAAGCAAAGAAGTGACATGTGACTTGAGTGCACCGTAATGGGTCACTATTGTGTTAAGCAAAGAAGAAAGACATACATTATGAGTGCACCACAACGGGTTACTATCAAGCAAAGCAAAGGAAAGGCATAGATCATGAGTGCACGACAATGGGTTACTATAATGCAAAGCAAAGGAAAGGCATAGATCATGAGTGCACCACAACGGGTTACTACCATGATTATCTTATCGTGTCATTCATTATCATGTTGGGTTCACTTATTATAGTTATGATCATATAGCATATCATCATGTAAGCAGAAGAGAAATATCCTGAGTGCACCCTAACGGGCCATCGATGTAAGGAAGACAACATAGCTTAGAGCATGCAAATATAATAAAGCCAAAGGACATGGCTACATATAGGGGAAAGTGCATATCATGGCAAAAGGAAAAAATACCAAATCATTGTGTGCCCCAAGGCTATACGCCCACGGAGTTCCATGCTCCTACATGAAGGCTATATACATGCTAAGTCGTGCTAAGACGTGCCACAGCTTGCACAAGTTGTGTCGTGTCTCTATATTAGCAAAAACATAAAAAGTCGTGCCATAATCAAACAAAATTGTGCTAATCGTGCCAAGTCGTGCCAAGTCGTACTGTGACTTGCACAAGTCGTGCCATGTCGAGTCGTGTAATGCCTAGCCGTGGCACGCACGAGTCGTGTCGTTTCATAAAAATTAATCACGAGATAATCGCATAAAATTACGAGTTTCAAAAGATGCAGTAAGCCAAAACATGCAAACCAAAGCATGAGGGTCATGGGCTTCTATATGCCCAAGTGAAGGACTATATGCGCCCACATAGGAGCCCCTATGCGTCCACATGAGGGAGGCTATGCGCCCAAACATGGGTGCCTACATGGCCAAGGCACTTGCATGGCCAAGTGCTAATGTCACCCTCATTTCCCGTATTTCGTATTTATACTCGCATCTGGATTTTTGGCATGTATTTTTATTTTTCTCAACTTGTGGAATTTCAGTATTTCTCGTATTTGGGTTTGGCATGGCTTGATTTTATTGGGTTGGTTTGGTTCGATTTTATGTGAGTTGGATCACCTTAACCTATGCTACCCCTCAATCCACCACAACTCACCCTCTTTATAACCCCCACCTACCGCTCTCTCTCCTCATAACTTCCACCATTAATTTCCTTCTTCTTCTTCTTCTCCTTCCTCCACAACTCTCCTAACCCTAGGCAAGTGTACCTTGCCACTTCATGAGAGCCCTATTTTCTTGGTTTATTTGCCAGATTAGGACATGGTGATCAACATTTGGACTTGCTATTTTGTGATTTGGAGCTTCCTTTGTTCTAGATCTAGGTTTAGCTATTTTCGGATTTTGCATGGTTTGATCTACTTTAGTTGGATTTTCATGGGTTTTGGTGTTTCCAAGTGGAAGAGCATTCAATTCTACCCAAGTTGGAACTTTGGAAATCTGGATTTGGAGTTCGGATGGCCAAGTTATGATGCTTTGAAGCCTTGGGTTCATCCATGGTGTTCTTGCTGTTTGGAGAGACAGTGAGTAGTGTGCAGAGCTGTTTAGCTTACGCACCCTGAGCTACGCGCGCTCTTTAGCGCTGCGTACGCAGACTTAGGTACACTTCCTGTGGGAAGCGTGTCCCTTGAGCGTGCGTAACTTTTCACCTACGCTGCTCTCTCAGCGTGCGTGACTTTCACCTACGCTGCCCTCTGTAGCGTGCGTGACTTTTCACCTACGCTGCTCTCTGTAGCGTGCGTGACTTTTTACCTACGCTGTTCTCTGTAGCGTGCGTGACTTTTCACCTATGCTGCTCTCTCAGCGTGCGTGACTTTTCACCTATGCTGCTCTCTCAGCGTGCGTGACTTTTCACGTACACAGCTCCCTTGAGCGTGCGTGACTTTTCACGTACGCAGCTCCCTTGAGCGTGCGTGACTTTTCACCCATGCAGCTCTCTGTATCGTGCGTGACTTTTCACCCACGCTGCTCTCTGGCGTGCGTAACTTTTCACGTACGCAGCTCTTTCAGCGTGCGTGACTTTTCATACGCTGCTCTCTTGAACCTTTGCTTAAACGCTTGGCTCTTGGAGTTTTGGTTTTATTTCTTTAAGCTTGGCTCTTCTATAGCCCTGTTTAGTGATATTTTATTAGATATTTTACGCCCATTTTATATCCTTACGCCTTTTGTCATGAACTTGATTTTACTTAATATGTTTGGAATGACTATTGTACACGGCATGGTATGACAAGAAACTAGCATAACACGATAGTGACCCATAGTGGTGCACTCTTGACATGACCAACCTGACATGATAGTGGCCCGTCGTGGGCACTCCTGACAAGTTTCCTGACATAATTTATCTTGATAACTTGATAGTGGCCCGTGGCGGCGCACTCCTGACTTGACTTGACTTGATAACTTAGCTTGACCTGCCTTGACACCGTGGGTAGTTCTTTCTTGCTTGCTTGTTAAATCCACTTGTCCAGTCTCGCATCATGTCTAGGATGGGACTCCTGAGTACCACGGTCAGGAGTACCTACTAAAATGGATTAAGGCTAATAACTAGAATAACACAGTAGTCATGAAGAGATGACACAGCTACAGGCAATCCCGTTACCTGGGCGCTCCAAGGATTTGTAGCCTACCGTCGAGTAGGGCGCATTTCCAGCACACTGTCAGGTGTTGCACCCTCTAAGTCACCTAAGGGTACATGCATCTCCTGGACGATGTACCCACCTGAATTGAACCATAATCTTTTGTCCTGGGTAACCTGGATGGTCTGCAGGGCTTGTGGTTGTGGAACAATCTCACTGCATCTTGTTAGTAATTAGGCCTGTGATAACCCTAGTTAGTTAAAGTAGTAAGCCGTAGGATCTGCTTGGCCGTGATTGATTGAATGAGGTATAACCAGTCTAGTCATGTCTTGATCCCATACAAGATTGCTTCCTGTCTTGATTACTTACATTACTTATCTTGCCGATAAATGGTGGGAAACCAAGCTCTGTTCAGATGAAGGGTTACAACCCCGGTCCTTGTTTGGTTTACGGGTTGTAACCTGGCTATCGGAATAGTTCCATGGTTATCTCGTCGTATATCATCCTGATCTGTTTTCATAATTTTATTTTTAATATTAGATTTTCTGTGCTGATTGCTTGTTTTTGTTCTTATTTCGTGGCCCCTTGTGGCACTTGCACTTTCTGGGTTGACTCAGCTGGTTTTTTGTGGCCAGATTTCAGAGCAGCTCCCGAGGATCTACCAAGCTTCCAGCCAAATGGTGAATACTAGACGGAATCCGGGCCAAGAGTGGGTTTTTCTATTTTGTTTCGCTCACTCTATTGTAAAAATTATTCTTTTGAGGCGTTTAGCCGACGAGCACTTGTTAGCTCGAAGCACTTTTACTTACTGTCTGCCTACGGGCTGTAAACATGATTGACAAATCCTAGGGTTGATCATGTATGACTAAACTCTTGCTAGTCCTAACATTTTGTAACGACTAGCTTCATGATCAGCTGAATATGTAATATTTGGGACGCCTTATTATTGTATATTTAATGATCATACATCTTACGACTTTACTTACTTGTGGTGATTGAGACACTAGGCTTGTTCATGACCATAAGAGACTGTTGGCTTGTAGAAAACCCTCACATATCTAGACAGCCGTGACCGTATATCGAGGTGGTTTCCATTTCAATATACGTAGCTGGCTATGTCTGCCCTCGCTCTCCAGTATTCTAGTTCTGGGGCGTGACATGGTTTAAGTGGTGGCCCATGCAGGTCTTGTATCAAGATGTGTGGGGGTTTACCAGATAGATGTCTCAATCAGTACTCGTCCTTAATCTCTGTTCGTATCCTCTGAATCCCTGGATTCTTGCCCTGATCCTGTGCTTATATCGTTGATCTGTCCTGGTCCTTTTCTTATTGTTCCCTGTGTCGTCTTCTTCAGCGGCACTGTACCTGGTCCTACCGATCGACGAGGTGGAGCACTTCCCGCAGATCAGCAGCAACCCGGAGATCAAGCCCAGCATTCCGGGGTAGCCTCCAGAGTTGTGCCTACGGGAGGAGAGTCACCAGTTCGGCCCGTCCAGCCCGCAGAGCCAGATGATGGTACCTTAGTAGGCCTCATCAGAACCTTGATAGCTTCCCAGGATGGTCGAAGCGACGCCCTGTACCAGACAGTTCAAGATGCTTTGACCCGAGGCGGACATCCAGGGAACCAGGCGGCCAACAGTTTCAAGCGATTGAACCCTCCTTTCTTCGACGGCAGCGAGAATACGATTGCCGCGGATGCATGGCTTCAGGATACCGAGGTGATTCTGGAAGCAGCCAGGACACCTGAGAATGAGAAGGTGGCGGTGGTACGCCTGCAGTTGTTAGATTTAGCTCGCAATTGGTGGGCGGCACAGCCCATGGGATTAGTGGCACCTATTTTTTGGGCAGTGTTTAGGGAGAGATTCTAGACGAAGTACTTTGATGCTGTGGCTCGGTACGACCTGCAGACCAGATTTACCAACTTGAAGCAAGGAGGCAGGACGGTCGATGCTTATACGACCGAGTTTTCTAGGCTGAGTAGGTTTGCCCCCACCTTGGTGGCAACCGAGCTCGATAGAGCCCAGCGGTTCCAGCAGGGACTGCATTTGGAGATCTTGTTGGCGGTTGAGCAGTTTGAGCACCAGACGTTCGATGAGGTCTTGAGAGCAGCTAGGAGGCATGAGTATACCTCCCAGAGGATCGTGGATAGGACCGGAGGTAGGAAGCGTTCCCATAGTCAGATGCACCAATCATCAGCTCCAGTTCCGGCAGCTAGAAGTTTGACCATTGGGACTCCGAGGCGGGCGGCCTCAGTAACGTCGGTTCAGCATTCGACCCCGACGTACCCGCAGCAGCAGAAGCAGAAGCAGAATTCCGCGATGGGATGTTCTCATTGTGGGAAGCCAGGGCATGTGGTGGCAGACTGCCGCAGGGCGCAGGGATTGTGCCTGGCTTGTGGAGCAGCAGATCATAGGGTTGGGGCTTGCCCGAATAGGGGTGGTTCATCAGCATCCAACCCTTCTAGCTCTTCAGTGAGAGGACCGGCCCCAGCACCAGTTCAGCAACAGCAGTATCAGTCTTCGAGGCCCTTGCCGCCTCAGTCTCAGGCATTCCAGCAACAACACCCCCAGCAGTATGCACAAGCCCAAGCTCAGACCCAGAATAGGCAGAGGTTCGCAGCTTCCTTGGATTGGCCGGCTACTACCGGCGGTTCGTTTCAGATTTCATAAGGATTTCAGCGCCGATGACCCAGTTGACCCGCAAAGATGTGCCGTTTGTTTGGACAGCAGAGTGTCAGGAATCATTTGAGAAGTTGAAGCGAGGTTTGATAACGGCTCCCATTCTCACCCTTCCAGATGGGACCGGAGGATTCATAGTTTATTGCGACGCTTTAGGCAGAGGATTGGGGTGTGTCTTGATGCAGCATGGGAAGATAATATCTTATGCGTCACGCCAACTTCGTGATCATGAGAAGAATTACCCGACCTACGACTTGGAATTGGCGGCGGTAGTGTTTGCTTTGAAGTTGTGGAGACACTACTTGTACGGGGATAGAGTGGAGATCTTTACTGATCATAAGAGCCTGAAGTATGTTTTCACCCAGAAGGACCTTAATATGCGGCAGAGAAGATGGCTCGAGCTATTGGTAGATTATGATGTGGATTTACAGTATCATCCCGGGAAGGCCAACGTTGTAGCAGATGCATTGAGCAGGAGAGCCGGAGTTTATTTCCTTACGGCACAACCAGAATTATTGGAAGATCTTCAGAAGATGGAAATTGAAGTGTTTCTTCCTACCAGTATGGCATTGATGGCCAGTCTACAGGTTCAGTCCATCATAGTTTAGAGGATCCGGATGGCGCAGTCAGCAGATTCCAAGCTTCAGCGACTCAGAGCAGAGTGTGAAGCAGGAAGAAGACCAGAGTTATGTATCCATGAAGACGGTACCCTTTGGCACGGCACTCGTCTTTGTGTATCCAGTAAAGATATCAGACAGGAAGTCATGGCAGAAGCCCACAGTTCACAGTATTCTATTCATCCGGGTGGTACGAAGATGTACCGTGATATTCGTCAGCATTTCTGGTAGAATGGCATGAAGAGGGAGATAGCCCAGTTTGTCTCTTGGTGTTTGGTTTGCCAACAGGTTAAAGCTGAACATCAGAGGCCCGCTGGACTTCTTCAACCCTTACAGATCCCAGAATGGAAATGGGAACATATAACCGTGGATTTCGTGACCGGATTACCCAGATCTCTGGCCGGCAGAGATGCTATTTGGGTAATTGTGGACAGGCTTACCAAGGTGGCACACTTTCTCCCATTCAGAGTTAGACAGTCGATGGCACAGCTAGCAGAGATGTACCTCAGGCAGATCGTCAGGCTTCACGGTGTGCCAGTCAGCATCACCTCAGACAGGGATTCAAGATTCACATCACACTTTTGGCGCAGCTTGCAGAAGAGTTTGGGGACTCGTCTTCAGTTCAACTCAGCTTATCACCCATAGACGGATGGTCAATCAGAGTGCACAATCCAGACTCTTGAAGATATGTTGAGATCTTGCACCCTTGACTTCGGTGGTTCATGGGAGAATCATCTGCACCTGGTGGAATTCTCGTACAACAACAGTTATCAGGCCAGTATCCAGATGGCACCCTTCGAGGCTCTCTATGGAAGGAAGTGCAGATCCCCGCTAGCATGGGACGATATCGGAGAGAGACAGATGCTCGGACCCGAGTTGATTTCCCAGACGGTTGAGGTGGTCAGGAAGGTCAGAGATCACCTCCGAGTTGCCCAGGACCGCCAGCGCCATTGGGCCGATGCTCATCGGCGTCCCTTAGAATTTGCTGTCGGCGACCATGTATTCCTTAGGATCTCGCCTAACCGTGGCATCATTTGCTTTGGCATACGGAGAAAGCTTAGTCCTAGGTATATAGGGCCGTTCGATATTCTAGAGCGAGTAGGAGATGTATCCTATCGTCTCGCTCTTCCGCCGTCGCTAAGTGAGGTACATAATGTATTCCATGTGTCCCAATTACGACGGTATATTCCGGACCCGAGCCACATTCTAGACCATTCGGAATTGGTTGTTGGTACCAACCTTTCGTATGAGGAGAGGCCCGTGTCTATTTTGGAGCGGAGGGAAAAGATACTCAAGAATAAGACTATTAAATTAGTTCGTGTTGCTTGGGGTCATCACTCTCTGGGTGAGTCAACGTGGGAGCATGAGGACGACATCCGATTACGATATCCCTACCTGTTTGACTCGTGAGGTATAATATCTTTCTTATGCCTTACATTTTCCCTTCCTTGCTTGCATTGTATGATTGTATGATTGGACTGCTTAGTGTAGCTTGCCTGTGCTTAGTGTAGCTTGTCGTGGCAATCTCTAGCTCCTTGATTAAATTCCGAGGACGGAATTCTTTTAAGGTGGGTAGAGTTGTCACCCTCATTTCTCGTATTTCGTATTTATACTCGCATCTGGATTTTTGGCATGTATTTTTATTTTTCTCAACTTATGGAATTTCAGTATTTCTCGTATTTGGGTTTGACATGGCTCGGTTTTATTGGGTTGGTTTGGTTCGGTTTTATGTGAGTTGGATCACCTTAACCTATGCTACCCCTCAACCCACCACAACTCACCCTTTTTATAACCCCCACCTACCACTCTCTCTCCTCATAACTTCCACCATTAATTTTCTTCTTCTTCTTCTTTTCCTTCCTCCACAACTCTCCTAACCCTAGGCAAGTACACCTTGCCACTTCATGAGAGCCCTATTTTCTTAGTTTATTTGCTAGATTAGGACATAGTTATCAACATTTGGACTTGCTATTTTGTGATTTGGAGCTTCCTTTGTTCTAGATCTAGGTTTAGCTATTTTCGGATTTTACATGGTTTGATCTACTTTAGTTGGATTTTCATGGGTTTTGGTGTTTCCAAGTGGAAGAGCATTCAATTATACCTAAGTTGGAACTTTGGAAATCTGGATTTGGAGTTCGGATGGCCAAGTTATGATGCTTTGAAGCCTTGGGTTCATCCATGGTGTTCTTGCTGTTTGGAGAGACAGTGAGCAGTGTGCAGAGCTGTTTAGCTTACGCACCCTGAGCTACGCGCGCTCTTTAGCGCTGCGTACGCAGACTTAGGTACGCTTCCTGTTGGAAGCGTGTCCCTTGAGCGTGCGTAACTTTTCACCTACGCTGCTCTCTCAGCGTGCGTAACTTTCACCTACGCTGCTCTCTGTAGCGTGCGTGACTTTTCACCTACGCTGCTCTCTGTAGCGTGCATGACTTTTCACCTACGCTGCTCTCTCAGCGTGCGTGACTTTTCACCTATGCTGCTCTCTCAGCGTGTGTGACTTTTCACGTACACAGCTCCCTTGAGCGTGCATGACTTTTCATGTACGCAGCTCCCTTGAGCGTGCGTGACTTTTCACCAATGCAGCTCTCTGTATCGTGCGTGACTTTTTACCCACGCTGCTCTCTGGCGTGCGTGACTTTTCACGTACGCAGCTCTTTCAGCGTGCGTGACTTTTCATACGCTGCTCTCTTGACCCTTTGCTTAAACCCTTGGCTCTTGGAGTTTTGGTTTTATTTCTTTAAGCTTGGCTCTTCTATAGCCCTGTTTAGTGATATTTTATTAGATATTTTATGCCCATTTTATATCCTTACGCCGTTTGTCATGAACTTGATTTTACTTAATATGTTTGGAATGACTATTGTACACGGCATGGTATGACAAGGAACTAGCATAACACGACAGTGACCCATAGTGGTGCACTCCTGACATGACCAACCTGACATGATAGTGGCCCGTCGTGGCGCACTCCTGACAAGTTCCCTGACATAATTTATCTTGATAACTTGATAGTGGCCCGTGGCAGCGCACTCCTGACTTAACTTGACTTGATAACTTAGCTTGACCTGCCTTGACACCGTGGGTGGTTCTTTCTTGCTTGCTTGTTAAATCCACTTGTCCAGTCTCGCATCATGTATAGGATGGGACTCCTGAGTACCACGGTCAGGAGTACCTACTAAAATGGATTAAGGCTAATAACTAGAATAACACAGTAGTCATGAAGAGATGACACCGCTACAGCCAATCCCGTTACCTGGGCGCTCCAGGGATTTGTAGCCTGCCGTCGAGTAGGGCGTATTTCCAGCACACTGTCAGGTGTTACACCCTCTAAGTTACCTAAGGGTACATGCGTCTCCTGGATGATGTACCCACCTGAATTGAACCCTAATCTTTCGTCCTGGGTAACCTGGATGGTCTGCAGGGCTTGTGGCTGTGGAACAATCTCACTGCATCTTGTTAGTAATTAGGCCTGTGATAACCCTAGTTAGTTAAAGTAGTAAGCCGTAGGATCTGCTTGGCCGTGATTGATTGAATGAGGTATAACCAGTCTAGTCATGTCTTGATCCCATGCAAGATTGCTTCCTGTCTTGATTACTTACATTACTTATCTTGCCGATAAATTGTGGGAAACAAAGCTCTGTTCAGATGAAGGGTTACAACCCCGGTCCTTGTTTGGTTTACGGGTTGTAACCTGGCTATCGGAATAGTTCAATGGTTATCTCGTCGTATATCATCCTGACATGTTTTCGTAATTTTAGTTTTAATATTAGATTTTCTGTGCTGATTGCTGGCTTTTGTTCTTATTTCGTGGCCCCCTTATGGCACTTGCTCTTTCTGGGGTTGACCCAGCGGGTTTTGTGTGGCTAGATTTTGGAGCAGCTCCCGAGGATCTACCAAGCTTCCAGCCCAATGGTGAACACTAGACGGAATTCGGGCCAAGAGTGGGTTTTTCTATTTTGTTTCGCTCACTTTATTGTAAAAAATATTCTTTTGAGGCGTTTAGCCGACGAGCACCTGTTAGCTCGAAGCACTTTTACTTACTGTCTGCCTACGGGCTGTAAACATGATTGACAAATCCTAGGGTTGATCATGTATGACTAAACTCTTGCTAGTCCTAACATTTTGTAACGACTAGCTTCATGATCAGCTGAATATGTAATATTTGGGATGCCTTATTATTGTATATTTAATGATCATACATCTTACGACTTTACTTACTTGTGGTGATTGAGACACTAGGCTTGTTCATGACCATAAGAGACTGTTGGCTTGTAGAAAACCCTCACATATCTAGACAGCCGTGACCGTATATCGAGGTGGTTTCCATTTCAATATACGTAGTTGGCTATGTCTGCCCCCGCTCTCTAGTATTCTGGTTCTGGGACGTGACAGCTAAGGAATGAAGAAGGGGTTTGTGCATTACGGTGAAGTCCATGTGCATACATAGAAAATCGTGCCATGCCATACTGTACCAAGCCATGCCATGACATGCCATGTCATGCCATGCTAAGTCATGACAAGCCAAGTCATGTCGTGTCAATTCGTGCCGCGAAAGTCGCACCGCGAAAGTCGTATTGCGAAAGTCGCATCATGACTAGTCGTGCCAAATCGTGCTATGTCATGCCAAGCCGTGCCACGGCTAGCACGGGCCAGGCCGTGTCGAGCCATGCCATACCAGGCCGTGGCACGCACATGTCAAGTCATGTTACAAGGACCAATCATGAGAAAACATCACAAAATCACAAGTCGTGTAGAGCAAAATGGCAAAAGACATAAAAATCCTCAAAAGGGGGCATGTCCCCTGCACTATGCGCCCAAAGGAGGGCAGTATGCACCCACTGCCACTGGCTATGCACCCAAGGCATGGGTGGGGGGCCCCTTATCTGCCCAATAAAGAAATTCTCCAAGTTTTAAATCCAAGAAAATTGACTAAGGATCAAAAAGGTGAAGAAAGGTGTTGAAAATCATGCGTTCTATGCGCCCACATGAAGGTTCTATACGCCCACATGGTGGCTTATGCGCCCACATAAGGGAGAAAAACTTCTTTGGGAGCATAACAATGTCTATGCGCCCAAGCACTGCACTGTTCTTCTTCTCAAAAATTTCGATAAGAAGAACTCGGCTTTCGAAATTCGCCAAATCTTCATCCGGTGTCCGTTTTCGGACTTCCTTAGGTCGATTTGGGGTAGAACGAAATTCTCTATGACATGGAAGCATCAAAACATGAAAAATAATAAGTTTAATAGATCAAAACTCTAAAAATCCGAAAATACTTCAATCCTAGATCTGCAAAAATCTGAGCTCTAAATGGAGAAAACCCTAGTTCTAAACTATCTTAGTATCATGTGTAGAGGCTAATGGAATCATAAAAACAACATATTGTTCATAATTTTTGGCAAGGAGTACTTGCCTATGGTTTTCTCTTTGAAAAGGAAGAAAAGAAGAAGAAGAAAATAATGAATGAATGAGGAGAGAGAAAGGAAGGGGGTTTATATATGGGGATGGTGGTAGGTAGGGGTTAACATGTTGAACCAAAAATAACCAAGCCAAACCAATAATGAACCAAGTTAAACCATGAAGAAGCTAAACAAGATTAATTCAAAATCAGCTAGCAAGACAAGACAAGTAAAAATACTGGACAGGATCCCGTACACGTATACTGGAAATACGTATACGAAAGATGGGGGTTTATATATTAAGTTCCCTTTGCATATAAAACCAACCCAAAACAAACCAAACCAAGTCCAACCGAAGCCAAGTTGGACAAAACCAAATAAAACCAAGTGCAAGTTAAACCTAGTCATGATAATCCTACACTTCAAAAAATTCTAAAATATCACAAAAATCGAGAAATACGAAATACGACTCAAATAATTACATATCCGTATATAAATACAGATAAAATAAGACGGGGTCTCACAATTGCTATTCTTACAACCAAGGGATTGAACTAATGGAATGCACTGCGAGCTTATATATCCTCAAACAGGGATTGTATTACTAAACAAAAGAATGGTCTGCAAGTTAGTTCAAGGACTGAACCTCAAATGGACAGAACATGACTACATGAATGTACTAATGCATTCTGTAATACCTTAACATTACCAAAACATAACACTAGGCAGAACATAGGGTCTAACTCATTGCTGAACCTCAATATTCAATGTAAGCCCAAACTCTTGCCTATTTTCCCCCGTCCTCCTCTCTGATAAGAAGTAACCAAAGGTCTGGTCCAAATCCTATTCGAGCCCTCCTCCTCACGTACCCTTGACTGACTCATGGGTAAACCTATGAATTGATCTGAACCATCATGAGTATATATACATGACAGTAGCAAGAAGGGTTTGAGCTATGAATGGTATGCAATATCAAATAGTGATATTGGTCATAACATCAAGCACATTGGTCTGAATATCAAATTGTTCAAGACAGATAAAAGAATTTGAAGCCTGAGCAACAAGGTTACTGAACTTAAAGTATTAGAAGATACTCTATATGTAGGGCATTACAAATCAAGTATAGACAATGCTGTGAAGTAATCACATGATGGACACTCTATACATGGAGGCCTATAAATCAAATCTCTAGCCTAACTAGCATGATTGCCCTTACAAGGGACTGCATAAATAATAACCTGGTGACTGCACTTAGATGTATGCAGGACAAAATAGTATGCAGTGAGGTATTTCACTAAACAAAGGTCAGAACACTTGTATGTTAGGTACTGAACCTAAGACAGAACACAAGTGATGGTAATTGGCTAACTCTTGTAGATGATTCACCGGGGGGGTTAAGTTCTACGACTGAACAACTAAAATGGATAATCATGCATAAGCTTAGGTCTGTATAGTGGGTCAAAAACTTTGATGGACAGATCAATTGGATAAAGTGAGATTTTGGCATTAGGATAGAATGATATAATGACTCAAACGTTTGGTGGTTCTGGCAAATGAATGCAGGATACTCCAACTTATAGGGTATCCAAACAGGATATTAAAAAGACAGGTACTAACTTTTACATCTGAAACTTGTTCATACTGAACAAAATAGGATGGGGATTGGCAATTGGATGCAAGGGTCAGCACAGTTAATCGACTGAACACAAGATATATAGGACACTACAATATTAGATACTCAAAGACTAGGTTGAACTGAATATACGCAATCTTACACTTATACATTATCCAACTGGATTTCTACCCCCAACATTCAGGAAGAAGTGGTCTAAACATCTAACCAAGGACTGAAGGGAGCACATGGACTGAACATTTGGTATATATTGGGACTGACCGAGTATTAGAATATGTAAGGCAGACCTTAACAAGGAATTGAGCATCTATTTAACTGATACATAAGTCTTCAAAGCAAGGATGTGATAAGTAATGACTTGTGGACTACACCTTAGAGTGTTAGGAGGATCAATAGGATGGGCCACTTGTCCATATGTGGTCTGAACATACAAACTCAGATGGTCTGAACATACTAATGTTCAAAACCAACTAAATGTTCAGTGAACCTAAGCTTTGAATATCAAATGGGCAACAATTTGAATGCAGGCAATGGTATGCAGGGCAATACAATAGTTCCTAAGGTGGACATGTTCATGAATGACTGAACATGAAGTGTGGACCTAAAGTTATATTCGAAATGGCAGAACATGGATGCAGTGAACCAATGGTAATATAGTGAATCAATTGGTAAATATAACAGTAATATTAAAGGATACAAAATGTTATACTCAATTGATATTATGCTATCAAATAGGCAGTCACTATTCGCCACTGTCCAGAAATGGACAGAACAATTAAGGCAGGGAACAGAACATATCTCGATTGGATAGTAGACTAACATGTCAATCCTTCGTCCATATATGGACTTGAGGACTGAACAAGTTAAACAGATGGACATAACAACTAATGCAGGACAGAACAAATCCTATACTTTACTTCCCACTCGAGCTCAAACCCAATCTAATAAATTATACTAAACAGGAATAAACAACTATATGACATAACCCATATAGATGAGGATAGAACATGGAATTAAACATGGATACCATTTGACCAATCCTAACATAAACAAGACAATAAAGTGCACAGGACAGAACATATCATGTGGACTGCATAATACGAAACCCAAGCTAAAAATAGTGAACTAAACCATGTACCAAAGTCCCCATACCATGTTTGATATACCAAACCAATCATATCTCTAGATAACACCTAATATTGCTAACACAAGATATTGCCAAAATAAAACCAAATTAAAACTAAAATTAGAGTTATTAATGCCCTAAGAGTCATTTCATCAAACAGTTGATGTGCATATTCGATATGGTGCGATACGCCCGTGTACGCACCTCAAATGGATCCACAAATGACCAAAGGCATTCCTAATGTCAAGGGGGATCCAAAATGAATGCATCTACCTTAAAGAATGGGAAATTAAAGGGTTTAGAGGGTTCTTACCACTTGAGAGATGGATTCTCAAGGAACAAATCTAAGATCTAATCTCCACCAAGCTTTAATGGTCAAATTGCTCCAATAAGCTACCAACTAGTCAATAGAGGCTTCCTCTCTTCATGTGAAAGAGTTTGTAATTGATTTAGGAGAATTTGGAGGAGAAATGGATTTAGGAGCAATTTGGAGAAAACTCCTAAAATTGGGGCTTGAAATGAAATGGAAGGAGGAAGAATATGAAGTGGTAATATTCATAGGAAGGGGGAAGCAAGGTGGGCCAGCCACATGATGTAGGCTAGGGTTTGTGTACATGGAGAAATTCTTAGTAGTCCCTCTCTAACTGTCATGACAAGTTTTTAAGGAAGGGTCAATCTCACTTACTGTTTTGGTCAAATGAATCCTAAATGGTTTCTAGCTTGATTGGAGACTAATTAACTATTTAGAAATGAATTTAAGATTTTTCTAAACTCACTAACTAAGTCTCCTTTGGTCATGACTAATTATTTAATCAATGTGGTCCTACGATTTAACGAAATTATATCACTAACACAATTTAATTAATTAAATAATAACTTAAAATAATCAATTTCACAAAAAATCAAAAATATCCTCATTTTAGAAAAGTGGTAGTTACAGGCCAAACCTAATGGTGATTTGCTAATATTGTCGATAAATGACAAGTTCCTGAAGAAGTATTATATCTCAGGTTTAAATCGACATATATTTCCACGTCCCCCGGGGGTGTTTATAAATTATATTAGTAGATTCATCCCTTCTTTATTTTCCCAGTAGAAAATATTTCACGTCTATTTTACCTCTGAGCTATTTTTCTATACCCTAATAAAGTTCATACCTACCATTGTTTGACGTACCAAAAGGTTGAACGAACTTTTTGCATTATTGAATGTATAAGGTATCTGTGTACAAAGAAGGAAGACCTAAACATTATATTCTAAGTACATGAGGAAGAGGTCCCTGGAAAAGTGTGACGGTAGAGATCGAGCGCTGCAGTAGCTTCTTTACTTCGTTGACGATCTGACGACGAATCAACCTTACTATGGCTCTCTGGCGCCATTGATAGGACTCCGGGGTCACCGATCAAGAGGCTGTCTGGATGAGAAGATCCCTTGAAGATGGTTGGTTGGTTGGTTCTTTGGTTGATAGGTGGATGAGGGTAGTCGACTATGTAAGAACAATGGCACCTCTAGAGGGAGTGAATAGAGTGCAGTAAAAAAATTTTAACAATTAAAAATTTAAGTCTAAGCAGGTGAAGCAATATATATAAAATAATTACAAGCAAGTCAGTAAAATCAGGGTGAGAAAGTAATACGCAATGACAGCAGATTTATACTGGTTTTTCTCTGTGAGGACTAGTCCAGTCTCCAGTAAACCCGATGTTTGAATCCACTATTTGAAATAGAGATTACACCATGTGGTTTGCTCCGAAGAACACGCCAACTTCACCACTGTCGTATTTTTATCCGAAGTCCACGAACAAACTTCAGCACCTTTCTGAAGAAAGCTTTTATATGCCAAGCTAGTACAACTCGAAACTCCTACTCGAAAACTATCGGCACTTATAAGAATTGAGTTAACATGGAGATTTGAAGTTTAAAGCTTTGGGAATAGAATAGGAAGAATAGAGAAGATGAAGAATGAATGTGTGTTGAGAAATGAAAAATTCTTCTCTATTTATAGGTTTTTGTAGGACAGAGTTCGGGCAGAACTCGGTACCTTAACGTTCAAGAATTCAAACGTTGGAGATCCACAAGAATAGGTAAAGCTTCTGACCATGAGTGATTAGGTCTAACCGAGTTCGGGCAGAACTCTGGCCGAGTTTGGTTAGCCTAGTTCCAGGGCAGTTTTGGTTCAAGAAATGGTTTGGTTTAGGAATTGGTTTAGAAATAGATTTGGTTTGGTTTTGGATAGAATCAAGATGGGTTTGGTTTAGGATAGAATCAAGGATAGACTTCTAACTGCCAGTGTTCCCGATTCACAAATATTCTAGACTCATAAATAGAAAAATATAGAATAAGTATAAAACCTCAGAGATGACGCAATCTGTATTCTTCATTTCTTTTCATATCGAGATCGAAGTTTAAGACACTTATCAAAATCGGTTTAACTGTGGCTAAATGTGCCAACAATCTCCCCCATTTTGATAATGTGACGAAACTTACGATTTATACTTAAAGAATGGTTCAGCTTGAAGTAGAAGTAGACTTGATGAGTACGGAAGGTACGGTAGTAGCTTTTTGTCTGTCAAACAGTTAGTACAATACAATGTTCAATGCTCCATCGTAGTGTACGATCAAGTCTTATTACTCCCTTGTAATAAAACATTCTGCTGAAACTATATCTGTAGAGTCTTAAACCAACATTCTTTCAAACCAAATTAGTAATACAGTAAATAAGCATCAAAAATCTTATGTTGTAGCCAAGATGAATTAAATCAATCTTATTAAAAATGAAATCTTGTTAATTATCAATCTTACTCCTCCATTTTGTTATAATAGCAAAATGGTACAGCAATATTATGAAACCACAAAACATAAAAGATTGCATGCATGGAATAATGGAGTACTAGCATAAACTGAAAAAAGTTTTTCATACGTCAACAACAAAAATTGAAAAAGTCATAACTGTTAATGCTTGAAGGAAGCATTTATCACTAATACATGCATAAAGTCAAAATATAGCAAAAAGTCACTGAACTATCACAAGAAAAAAATATATCCTCAACTATCATCCTCATCATCATCAGCAGCTGTAGCACCAGCATCACTAGAAGGACCGGTCTCAGCAGATCGGTTGGGGTCATATCGAGTGGCAGCAAGATCAAAGTAACGCTGCACCTCACGGTCATCAATGCGATAGCCAAGCCTGGATGGATCACGAACCATAGGAATGGGGCCTCTAGGGTTGTGAGCAAGGCTATACGACAAATTATGATTCGTGTTCGAGATGGCCTAAAGATGAAGGGTAGTACGAAAATCTATAGCTCAGAACTGATCCAACATAAGGGTCAGAAGGGACTCAAGAGTAACACTGACAGGATGATGAGTAGCCTGAGAATCGGTAGAAGTGGAAGTAACTACATGAGGTGGAACCTGTGCAGACTATGTTGGATGACGATGCTCGTGAGGATAGACAGAAGTAGCATCCTTAGCACAGTCCTCAAGATTGACCTCAAAATACTGAATGATGATTTGAAGATACATTGCGTATAGAAGGCGTCGCGAGGAATTCTTGCGACAACGATCCATAGAAGAAATGATAGTCTTGGGTAGACTGAAGAAAACATGGAAGTGACGATGATAAATTGCCGAGGGTTCCATATAAGAAAACTCATCTGTGGCAGTATTCTTAGAAAGGATAGTGGAGAACACCATGCAATGGAGATCATAAAAGTAGTTGTTCATGTGTCTAGGGCAAAGAGTGCCATGGGGTCGAGGATTCAGCTCACAAAGCGAATCACGGAAGGAATCAAAAGTTGTTCCCTCGGGAAACTCAACAGATGTAATCTCTACAAGTGCTTCCCCGTCATTGGATACGTGGAGAATGATCGCGAGATCATCGGCATTGAACTCAATGTCGACTCCAGAAACCTTAGATTTTATCGTACCTTTTGTGACCGAGAAATTATAATAAAATATACGAATGGCGTTTGTATAAAAGGGAAAAGTGGATTGAACTAACTCTAGCAAATGATGATATGTGAATACACTAGAGTGATCAGAAAATAGTTTGAAGTTGATAGGAGCACCCGGACATATTTTTCTCTTGTGAAAATCCGTGAACCAAGAATCCGAAGCATCTTGGGACAAAAAAATAAATTTATCGTAGAAATCTCCATCGGGTCTCGAAGGAGTGTAAAGAGAAAAGGAGGCCGCCTCATGAGGGGCCGAGGACGAACCTTCATCAACCTTCCTTTTCATTTGAGAAGAAATAGGTTGCTTGGAAGCCATATGAAAAATAGCACGGAGAGAAAAAAAAGAGATATACCGAAATTGATGGTGAACAATGGAAGAGAACCTCCAGAGAGTACCGAATCCGAAGTTTGAAAGCTTGAAGAGCTTGGTTGAGGGAGAACCAGGAGGTTAGGGTTAGGGTTTTCGGTAGTGTTTGGAGGTGCTTGATGAGGAAGATGATGAGAATTAGGTATTAAATAGAAGAGGGGCTCGGCTGTCCAGCTTCCGCTCGGAATCATCCAGACCGAGTTCGGTCCGAGTTCGACCTTAAATCTGACCGAGTTCGGTCACTAGGGTTTCATGGCAGAGTTGGAAATAGTGTGATAGTTTTTAATATAAATACGAAAATAATTTAGAAATAATTGTGTTGAAGAAAATAATTTAATATTTATTAATTAATTCCTATAAATTGCTATAGCTACTTTGGGTTAGCTGTAGGGGCCGAATCCCAGCTAGCGATAGTCCGAAGACTAGTATACCGTGTCGCTTCAGGTTATTTACACATGTGTGACAGAAGGGCCCTTTCAGCTTATAACCAAAATAAATTTAGCGAATTCATGTTCATTAAATAATAATATTATATTATATTACCTCAACATCCAGAATTTCTAATTCTCTTCGTATTAAACGATCTTCAGCCAAAGGCTTTGTGAAGATGTCAGCTAGTTGATGTTCAGTATCAAGAAATTCTAAAATAATATCACCTTACAAAACATGGTCTCTCAAAAAGTGATGTCTAATTTCTATGTGTTTAGTGCGTGAATGACATATGGGATTCTTAGTGAGATTTACAGAGCTAGGGTTATCACAGTAAATGGGAATATGATGATAGAATAATTCAAAGTCTTCCAGAGTTTGTTTCATCCATAAAATTTGTGCACAATAATGTCCTGCAGCTTTATACTCAGCTTCAGTAGTTGATAATACAACTGAATTTTGTTTCTTAGAAAATCAGGATACTAAGGACTTTCCTAGAAAATGACATGTACTGCTGGTACTTTTACGATCGACTTTGCATCCAGCAAAATCTGCATCCGAGTAACCAACCAGGTAAAACGAATCAGATTTGGGATACCAAAGGCCGGTTGTCAAAGTTCCTTTAAGGTATCGCAAGATACTCTTAACAACACTTACATTTGATTCTTTAGGACAAACCTAATATCTGGCACATAAACATACAACAAACATAATGTCTGGACGACTAGCAGTTAAGTATAGTAAACTACCAATCATACCTCTGTACTTACGTATGTCGGCTGGTGTACCACTTTCATCTATATCAAGTTTTGTAGTCGTTGCCATCGGAGTGCCAATAGGTTTGACGTTTTCCATGTCGAATTTATTTAGCAAGTCTTTTGTATATTTGGCTTGATTAATGAATATCCCTTGTGAACTCTACTTAATTTGCAGTCCAAGGAAGAATGTTAATTCTCCCATCATGCTCATTTCGAATTCACTCTGCATACTGTAAAACCCCTAAATTCCTACTATATTTTTTAAATATAAATTTGGTACTAGTTTTCTTATTTTGTATTTGTACGTCGCGTAGTTGCATTATACGTCGTGCACGAAATTTCATTTCTCATAATTGCTCGACGAGTGTGAATATGTATGAGCGTACATATTTTTTTAGAAAAACATTTTTCTATTTTTATAGTTCAAAAAATATATATATAAAAATTATTCTTGCAATCGTACCAAAAAATTTTAAGTTTGCTATTTTAGTTATAAAAGCCTTTTGTCTATAACGGTTATTAATAATAAATAATATTCTTCATGCATATAGATATTTCATAATATTTTATTAGTTTATTTTTAAATAATTTTCAAAATTATTATTATAAGTAGTTTTAGAAAATATATTTTGAAATTATTGTGGCGATTTAAATCTTTGATTAGATTTTATGGATTTGATTTAAATAGTTTAAATTTCAAGATAGAATTTATATTTAATTTGAGTTTAGATTATCTAGATTTAAATTGGAATTGTATTTGGATTGTTGTTGATTGAATTGATTTAAATTTGATATGCGATTTATCTATGGAAGATTTAAAACCCCTAGGCCTTATCCTAATGGGATATCCACCTCCTATAAAAGGAGAGGTACTTGCCCTCTTTTTTTATGAACCCTCCACAACCATTCACAAAATTTCTACCATCCACAAACGTGCATCATGTCCGTGCTCGTGCCTCTTCCCTCCACTATACTTTGGGGTTACATATACAAATTCACCACCTTCGTGTTAGACACCCCCAACACCATCTAATCCCTAGTCTAAACCCCGTCCACACACGCGTCAGCCGCCTCCGCCTCGGTTCCCAACCAGCACCCCTGCCAACTTCGACAGCACCACCATCATCGCTGCATCACCGTGGCATCCTCCTCTCCTGGCCAGACCCGAGCCCGACCCCAGCCAACCATCTCCCATCGCCGCAATACCACAAGCTCTAGCCACCTACTGCCACCACCAACATAACCTACACCGCCACCTCCCGAACTGATGGCGTCCACCACAGTCGCACCCAAACCTATCACCACCTTCACCACCGTAACAATCACCACTCCGACCACCCGCGGTTGCCCCAAGCCTGCCGCCACCAAGGTGCGGCCAACCCACCATAGAGTCGTCAGCCACCTCCCCTACCATCATTGGCCTCTACATCACCACCCCCGTCGTGGTCGGCGTCTCCAAACCTAAAGCCATACCATAAAATCACCACCACCCGGACCACCACCGGCCCCACCGTGCTCGGTGCCATCTCGCCTCCAGACACCCCAACACCACAAACAAATTCAAAAAACAACCTTACTTATCCTCCATGCCATGCCTTCTGTCGCATCTCCGCCACCATGGCCGACTCATCTCTTCCCGCAAGCCTTGATCCCTTTCATCGCGGCTAGATCTGGACATGTACCACCGGAGCGACGAGCCCATGGGGCTATCAGCGACGGCCGCACTTTGCCCCACCTCGAGCGCCGTCGGATCTGCCAAGCCCCGACCAGCCTCCGCGACCTCGTCCCTCGCGACGACCGCTCTGAGCTACGAGCGCCACCGCTAGCTGTCTGCCGCCCATCGTCGCCCACGGCGACCGCCACTCCGTAACCACCACCTCCACCGGGACGTCCAGTTTTCGACTGCCACATTGATCCGCCTGAGCGCCCCTTCCTCTTTCCTCCTCCGTTCTCTTCATCCCCTCTCCCGATCCCCATCACTCTCGTCCCCGCTCTCTCTCTCCTCCGCCTTTTCCTCACTCTCCTCCCTTCATCCTCTCTCTCCCTCCTTTCTCCTTTCTCTTTTCCGTTTTAATTCAAGCAGTAGAGCAGCAGTCAACTAACCGCTGCACTTATTTTTATTATTATTATTATTTGTTTTTTGTTTATTTTTTTGGTGTGTTTTGTTTTTTTATTATTTGTTTGAATTTTCCATCTTTTTTTCTCCTGGTATTAGCTATTATTTTAGGAATTATTAGCTATTATTGCTTCTTCTTATTATTATTATTAATATCATTATTATTATAATAATAATTATTATTATTATTATTAAACTTTCAGTAATGAGATACTCATGTAAGTATTGTTAATATATGTATCTTAAAAAGCTATTTTAACTATTAAATATTTTCTGCAGGATAACAGTATTCCAATGCATTTTATTAAAAATATATTTTTATATACGGTTATGGTTATATTAAATCAATGGGTTTTACTAATATTTTATTAATATTAAATATTGTTATATCCATAAATTTTGTTACGGTATTATTTTAAATACTTTTCCTGACTTGGAAATAATAATATTTTTACTACAGTATTCTAGCTCTTCCAAACAAAGGGTGACATTAATATATATTCACAACATTTTTATATCAAAACATAGTTTTAGCCTAAATGAAATTTTCCTTTATTTTTATGTATTTATAAAATATTATTTTTACTACTAAAAGTAGAGTTCCTATCTAATATCGAATTCTGACAACTTTGAGTTTATGCTGAAAACGATTTTCTTGACTTTAAGTATTTTTCCTATAAATATTTTGACTCATGAAAACTAGTTTTTAGGAATATTTTCTAAAATTGGTATATATAATATTTATCCATTATTCTTTGATTTTTCTTCTGTCCGTAACCAATCCTGTTATTCATATTCCCTCGCCAAATTTGTACTTCCTCTTATCGACCCTAACTAATTTGACCCTTCTGGACCCAATAGAACTGTCCGTGCCACCATCAGAGGTAACCTTGTGTAGTTGTTACCCAAAGTCGTAGTTCGTGCCACTTTGAATATTGCAGCACCACCTCAGGCGTCAATCAGGCAAGACACCTTGCCATTTACTGTTTATTTATTTTAGCTCATATTTCATGCATTATTCATTATTTTCTTTATGCAAAATAAATTATGATACATGGCATAACCTGTTAGAACTTACTGTTCAGTTATATTTCCTAATATGTATTATTTTTTTTACACATTAAACCTAGATTTGAGGGACCACCTTGTGTGTTGCATTCATTTGGCCTTGACACGTCGTACCACGAAATTGTGTGTCGTATATAGAATACGTACGTACGTGATTGGCTGGCCACCAGTACGTACAAGCCGTGCGATAGAATTAACCGCTAATAGAATTGTATGCTATTTTGACTTAGCGGTTATAGAGGTTTTCTGTTGTAGATACAATATAGTAGGCATTGGGCGGGGAAGACAATACCTTAGCGTATGGGCTACTATGCACTTTTCCTTGTGACTCGGATGCTCCGCTGGAGATACGAGGATGATGACCCATTGATTACTGACGGCCACTAGCGTTCTGCGGAACATTATGCTTTTATTGATTGGGCCTCTGGTGCCCCAAAGGGGGACCATGCCGATCCCATTTTAGCCAGGGCCTATGCGTTGGATGATGTTCTTAAAACTTTATACACTTAGACTGGTTAGGCTACCTTATCCGTTAGGTATGAGTACTTTTGGTTGGGTTACTTGTATCTGACCGTGTCTTGGAATAATAACTTATCGCGGATTAGTTCGTCACATCTTATCCTTATTTGGTTGTAGGTGTGACTTACTACTTCGATGAGAAGGTATTGAACCTTGTTGGGGTCTGGATACCATATTTGATTTATAGCATAGAAAGATACGTCATCGTGAATTAGCTTACCATCACCTGTCCTTGTTTGGTTGGGGAGATAGTACGCTAGTTCAAGAGATGTGTATTAGACCATGTTTTAATTCAATTGACTTATTTATTTGAGCAATTTATATTCAGTTATATTGGCATAATATTATATGTCTTGTTACGTCCTTCTGAGGACCTGGTTATCTCGCCAGGTGTGTGCTCTTATTTTTCGATGATATTCTAGCCGTGGCCATGATCATCTCTATTTCTTCGAGGATGATTGCAATTCGATCGTCTTTGCTTCATTCGCCAAACTCTTTCTTTTATTATGTATTTCTTTTCATAGTTGGTAGTGGATTTGTCTCCGCCCAACTACATGTACCAAATGACAATTTTATAGTTGATTATATGATATCTTTTATTCTTTTATTTTATGGATGAGATTAGTTAGCCTTGGTTTCACTGCATTTACAACTTATGTATACATACGAGGATTCCATATATTGGAGCATACTTCGTATGTATATAGCTGGCATATCTGCGTTCCTAGTCCTACGTATTTTGGGACTGGGCGTTACATGTTTTTGTGGTGGCCCATGCAGGTCAAAATAAATTGTATGGTTACTTTGCCTTACCAAGCAAGCCTGCGAATAGGTTTAGAAGTCTAGGATCTCACCCACATACTTGACCTCTTTCTCCGATCTACTGCTTGACTCATTGAATTGCATCTTGCTTGATTCCTTCTATCATGATTTTTATCTTTCCTTCGTGCTTGCTAGAGGTTAGAAAGGTGATCCCTACTAGTTGGACATGTTTCTTTTATCCCAAAACACCATTAATTTAATTCGTTTAAGTTGGGTAGGATGCTATGTGACCTAGCAATCCCTTTGTCCTTGTGACCTATATTCACAAGTTTACTTAGATTCTAGAATTTAGAGGACCCTAACCCATCTAGTCAACCAAGGACTTGGACAGGAAGACTACATGATGACTGTATAGGGACCAGCATAGGATATGACTTAGAATCATTTAAACTAATTCTGTATTCTTTCAATCTTAATGTCACGTGCCTATGTTTTTCCTACTATCTAAACTAATGATGCTAATGTAGCCTAGTTTTTGTAAGCTAATTCTTTATTGAGCTTAATCAAGGCATATGCTGTTGAGCGGCCGCTCACTAATATATTGTCTAATCAGAACCGGTGCATGATGGTCTGATCAACCAAGTGCACATTGGTTCATTTTTGTCTATTATTCTACGAAGATGGAACATAATTAAACTTGGCCTTTAGAATCCCATCCACGACTGCCTTGACAATTCCTTTGAAAATATTCGGTCGTCTTTGAACCACGTATTCGTACTCGATAATATCGTCTTTTGAACTCCTTATTGCCCTCGCCTTCACCTATTTTAGAAGGACGAAGGCGTTATACTAGAACTTCCTCTAGCCTTCCTATCGATTATGACCATTATCACTCAATGTTGCTATATCTTCATCCTAAAACTACTCGGCCCTATCAAGACCGTCTAATCGCTTAATTTAGGAATGAATTTAATTCTTTCTCTTAATCATGCCCTCAACCTACTCTCAAGGAACCATGTCTTTAAGTTCTCAAATTTATTTTCTCTTGTACCATAATATTCTTTATTGCCTGTATCTTGTTTTAACCTTAACCCTTACTCATTTTCCTTCTTGCGCTAACCCATGATTATCCTAGCCATTATTGAAATTGCGATTTTTTAATGCATGTTTGTATTGAACGTCATTTCTTTGCCTCGTCCAGCGACTTGATCGTATTCATTACCGATATCCCCATATGACCTTCTCACCCACCCCTATTATTCTTAATTTTGAGGACAAAATTCTTTTAAGTTGGGTAGGATGCAAAATTCCTAAATTCCTACTATATTTTTTATATAAATTAGGTACTTATTTTTTTATTTTGTATTTGTACGTCGCGTAGTTGCATTGTACGTCGCGCACGAAATTTCGTTTTTAGTATTTGCTCGACGAGTGTGAATATGTGTGAGCGTACATATTTTTTTAGAAGCCTTTCGTACCAAAATTTTGTAAGTTTGCTATTTTAATTATAAAAGCCTTTCGTTTATAACAGTTATTAATAATAAATAATATTCTTTGTGCATACATATATTTCATAAATATTTTATTAGTTTATTTTTAAATAATAATATAATTTTTGAAATTATATTATAAGTATTTTTTAGAAAATATAATTTAAAATTATTATGGCGATTTAAATCTTTGATTAGATTTTATGGATTTGATTTAAATAGTTTAAATTTAAAGATAGAATTTATATTTAATTTGAGTTTAGATTATCTAGATTTAAATTGGAATTGGATTATTATTGATTAAATTGATTTAAATTTGATATGCGATTTATCAATGGGAGATTTAAAACCCCTAGTCCTTATCCTAATGGGATTCCCACCTCCTATAAAAGGAGAGGTACTTGCCCTCTTTTTCCATGAATTCTCCACAACCATTCACAAAATTTCTACCATCCACAAACATGCATCGTGTCCGTGCTCGTGCCACTTCCCTCAACTATTTAGTGCTACATATACAAATTCACCCCTTCATGTCAGACACCCCGCACCATCTAATCCCTAGTCTAAACCTCGTCCCCACTCGCATCAGCAGCCGCCTCCTTCGACTCCCAACAAGCACCCTGCTAACTTCGGCAGCACCACCATCATCGTTGCTGCATCACGGGACCTCACCCTCTCCGGCCGACCCGAGCCCGACCCCAGCTGTCACGACCCGCACCCGCTTTTCAGATATGAGAAGTGTCCAAGCCCGCCTATGTCGCAGAGTCGACGGTTAGACGCTGTCAAGCCCGCAAGGAAAGAATATGCTCAATAAATAACATTTGATGCTCATTCACGTTTCTACATTTATTACAACATTCATGACATTTATAATTAAAGAAGAAAATACAAAATTTACAATTAATGAAATTGATACAATTGTTCTATTTCTAGGTTGATCTCAGCATACCCAAGTCTTCCCAGTGCTAAGAGTGATGTGGCTAAACCTGAAAAAAGTGGTTTTCAGTCAGGAATGGAATAAGTACATAAACCGACGGCAATACGAAACACAAAAAGAATTAAAAGAACATGAAAATAACATATGAGATATGAAAACTGGAAGGTATGATGACATGGCACGATGGAGAATAAAAAGAAAAAAAATAACAAACAACTACCTATGTGGTGTGAAATTATTTCAACATGTGACCAGCTAGGGGTAAATAAGGCACATACAGTGTTCGTGTGCAGCTGCTAGCATTCACGAAAGACACGGGGATAGTTCTGGGTAGTCCACATGTCTACTAAGATATTTTTCATTCCGACTACTCCGTGTGACGAGGTGTCAACAAGCAGCAAGATATATGTATAGACATGAAATGAAGACTACTATGAATCGAAAACAATCAGAAAGTGCACTTGCCTAAGGTTCTAAGCTGGTTGAAACCAATAATACTATACCACTCAATGAGCCACAATCAGTCAACACATAAAAAAGTCTCACAGATGCTGAAATAAATAGTACCAATGTTCTCAGAATAGTCAAAATTAGCTAGGATTGCCTGTCCTTAAGTCCAATTCTGGACACAGGGCAAAATGGTAATTTGGGTCAAAATGGTGTCGCCGTGGACCCGCTTTGCGCAAAAAGCGTGCCGAGTCAACGGTCTCTAAAGTCATTAAAACTACATGTCAACAGGTCTAGTTTTTGATACAAACCCGACCATATGTCCAAATTTGGATTTCGGCGGGCGGGCGTGTACAAAATTGCCCGTTGAATCAGACCGTGGGGCCCGCAAAACAGCATTCCGATTCAATGTCTCAGAATTGGACAAACTTGGCACCAGGACCAGAAAAATGATACGGTTCTGTTGGCGTAAGTTTTGTCTCGATCTGACGGCGTGCACAAAGTAATTGAGAAACTTGCACAGAGCCGATACGGTGAAATTTGACGGATACGCATCAAATTCGTCGGCCACACACGACCAATTTGAATTCCGCCAAAGCCCACACGACCACGAAG
>JANAVB010028620.1:0-132500 GCA_029216955.1 Iris pallida
TCATCCAACATGGCTTCATGGGGTCCTCCTTAAGGAAGCCCCAATCAAAGACGGTGGACCACGAACCCAACTTTCTCCCTCAGTTCTACGAGAAGAAGAAGACGAAGTCTACCAACAGATGGCCAACAGGCTGTCACATCTGAAGGAGTCTATATGGGCACCTGGTCAAAGGCGAGATTCCGTACAGATGATGAAGAATCCCAAGCTGGGGGTAGTATTCCCTCAGAGTCTGAAGCGGATGACCTTCACACTGGGGGGTAGCCTTCCAGAGGACGATGATCTCTCCGAGTCTGATGGTGACTATCTACCTCCTCTACCTGAAGACGAGGGACTTGCCCACTCAGAGACAGACAGTATCAGCACCAGTTATGCTGTTTCCTCTGTTCATCCTCGTATATTATCTACATACATGGTGGGCGGAGAAAGACCTGAAGAAGCTAGTGATCAGACCAGCAAACGGTTAGAGGGTCTTGAAACAACATTCACCAAGATCACTGATATGCTTAACAGTATCATGGCGGTCCAAGCTGCTGGGGCAGTCCCTCTACCTCAACAAAATGTCTCGGTTCACGCTAGTCCGGTTCATAGCAACAACCCGCCTTCGCTACAAAAGGAGTATCATTCCATTGCGCCTTCTCCAAATCTTACAAATGTCGGGGGTGGTCCTTCGCCAACGACGCCTGACGACGTTCAGCAGTCGTTTTCCAATACCTGCTCAATCAACAGGATGCAATTGATTCCCTGGTCGCCCGTCTCGACACCATCTCACACAAAGACGAGCTGCAGAAGATGGAGATATCTCAATCTTATCCTCCTAAGTGGAAGAATGCTACTTGCCCTCCTAACTACAAGCCGTTGACACTGAATTCATTTGACGGATTGACTTCTCCTCGTCAACACATGACATTCTTCAACACGTAGACTTTACACTTATCCAGGGATGATCCATTCTTGTCATAGCTGTTTATTAGCACCTTGAAGGGGGTAGCTTTCAAATGGTTCTGCAGTCTACCTAACGGTTGCATCAACTCTTTTAAATACTTGGAGAAGTTGTTCCTCAACAGGTTTTATGAGAGTGGCATACATGTTAGTATGTCCACCCTCATCGAGACCAAGTAAAGGAGGATTGAGTCTGTCATCGCCTTCATCGAACGCTTCAGGCGGCTAGCACTGAAGATGCCCTTCGGCATACCAGATTCAAAACTTATGGATACTTGTCGACAACTTCCTTCCTACAGTGAAATTCTGTCTAGGTATACATAAGTATGATACATGGCCCGCTTTCATTAGGGCCGCTGATGCTGCTGAAAATGATGTCCCTAATTTGGAACTACTAGGGTTGAAAACACCTAAATCTGAAGACAAGGGCAAGTATCCTCAAACTATCCATGTCCGCGGGGGTAAAGGAAAAGAAATCCTGAAGGTCGACACATCCAAAGGAGCTTCCAATTCTCAGGGCGCCTCCGACAAGCCTAATGAGACCTCCTCCTTTGATGAAGACGATGTCATTACCATCTTGCATACATTGACAAAGGGTAATAAATTGACATTGCCTCCACCACGACGTCCTACGGAGGCAAACCAGCTCAACGATCCCAAGTATTGTCTCTATCATCAGTACGTGCATCATTCCACCAAGGACTGCATCATCCTGAAGAAGAAGATACAATAGCTTATCGACAGCCAAGTGATCAACCTCGAAGCTGAAGACAAGGTCGTATCTTCTAACATGATCTCTTCAGTTTGGTGACTTTCCTCCTACAGAAGTCCCAAATGGCGCGGTCCCGATTCCTAAGGCAATAATGGAAGTCGTTAACCTACCGCCAGCTCGCAACTCAACCTTGGTGCCGCTTACGACTGAACGTGGTGAGATCATGTGGGTCCATCCGGACCTTGTGCAAGAAGTAACACAGGGGGTAGTACCTCCCAAAGCAAAAAGGGACAAGAAATACAAGTCATGCCATATGGTATCCTTTTCCATCTACGAGGTTCTATCTGGCGAGACATGATCGGGGAACACTTATCTTCGGACATACGATCCCGCACAAGAAGAAGCAGTACCTTCTCAAGCACCTACTACCCCCACAAGCTCAGAAGCCGGCCCGTCTAAGCCTTCAACTATGGACAAAACCAAGCAGAAGGAGACGCGATTTGACAAGTCTCTGAAGGCGTCAGCTCCCGAGGGTATGGATCGGCCCTACAACTTTGACATACTGACACAGCTAGCCAATACACCTGCCAGGTTGTCTCTGTTTGATCTGTTGTGACTCTCCAAAGAAATGCGAAAGGCCTTAAGTGAGGCATTACTACATGCTGACTCTTACCTCGCTGAAGTCAAAGCCCCCGCTGAAGACCCTGTCTTCTGTCCTCATTGCCATAGTACTATGGAAGTGGTGCCCAACATCACCTTTTCACAGGAGGACATGTTACTAAAAAATAATCGTCATGATAGACCCTTGTACTATACAGGATATATCGGGGCGATCAAGGTGGATCGTATGCACATCGATCCAGGATTCTCCCTCAGCATCATTCCTAGAAGTTTGCTTCAAATTCTGGGGATCCTTCTGCGCAAGCTATCTGCAACCAACACAACTATTATGTCTTTTAATGTGGGTCGAAGCCACCCGCTGGGCAAGATCTATCTCAAGTGCCAGATCGGTGATTTCCGGACGGAGGTTTCCTGCTATGTGATCGATGCTAATGTATCCTACAACGTCTTGTTGGGACATCCATGGATACACGAAAACATGATCGTTCCTTCCACACTTCACCAGTGTTTCAAGTGCGTCAACAGCGACGGTGTCGTGAAGACGGAGTTTGCCGATGTCGATCCTTTTAAGGGCATCGAGGCCTACTAGAAGATTCAGTACTTTACCAATCTCAACCCCCCAAGGATAATGGCAACGAAGCTGACAATGAAGCTGAAGCAAGTTCATCCTCCAATGATGGTCTCCTGATTATCCGAGTCAAAGGACGTACTACTCCAAAAAGTACTCCGAAGCCTCTCATAATCTGGATGAAAAAGAAAAACCCTGACAAGGTCAAATCATTGACCATCACTCTCAGCAAGACACCCCGGAAGGAACCTGCTGATGTCCATCCTCTCAATCCTGAAGAATTACCCTACGTGGTGAACTTGGCCAAGACCGTAGCTTTCCTTCCGGATGATGATCCTCTCAATGACTATATCAATACTCATAATAATGTACCTTCAGCGGATGATGTTATCTCTGAAGAAGAACTTGCATATTTTCTTAGTAAAGGTTTATATTTGAATTACCCTGATGTCTATCAATTTGTAAGCCACTACATAGATACGATATACGGTCTAGAGAATGGCATAGGACCGCACCTCTGCATGTCGGTCACGACGTCTCACCTGCGGAAAAAAGTTTACCCAGAAGATATACACTACTTCATCGTTCCAGCCAGAAAGAATGATGAAGAACTAATCATCTTCGGTCGTATAATTAGCGAGAGAAGGTTTGTTCCAGACTCTACTTCTTCCAAGCACAACACAGAAGCTGACTATGACTCTGGAAAAATACAACTTTTCCGATATAGTTGGCAGGCCAAGAATATCATCCAGAACATGGGATATGACATCAAAAGCGGTCAGGGGCTAAATTACGGCCGGGAACGATGATTGTCAATACGATACTTTGCTCCTCCCGGAAAACCTGAGAACTACTATCAACGAAACGATGTTGGTTTGGGCTATGTCACTCCTCCAATAACTCCCGAAAGATCAGATGATAAAGCAGATTGTTGTTCTCATTCTTCTGACTCCTTTCCCTGGGACTCAGACTTCAGCATTGGCGACATATTCAAAGCAACTCTGTCCGTCAATATAGTTTTCGTTGACCAAATCGCGGACGATGTCCAATCGATCGAGCTTGAACAATGGGCTCAAAAGATGGATATTATGTGGGAGCTACGCTTCGAACAACGTGAACCACCTACCGAAGACGAAGTCATCAAAGTCAATTTAGGAGATGAATCATATTTTAAACCAATCTTCATCAGCAAAAGTCTATCTGACGAGAAACGCCAATCTCTTATACAGCTTATAAGAGAATACATCGACGTCTTTGCATGGAGCTATGAAGACATGCCAGGCCTGGATCCTAAAGTCGCCATGCACTGCCTGAATATTTTGTCTAAAGCTAAGCCAGTAAAGCAACAACAACGACAATTTCGACCAGATGTCATGGAGGCCATCGAAAATAAAGTCAAGAAGCTCATTGCCAGTGGATTCATTCGTGAAGAACAACACCCTGACTGGGTTGCCAACATTATTCCAGTCATGAAAAAGAATGGTAAAGTTTGAGTCTGTATCGATTACCGTGATTTGAACTCTGCATGCCCGAAGGACGAGTTCCTTCTACCGATCACCGACGTAATGATCGACAATACTTGCGACTTCGAGCGGATGTCCTTCATGGATGGGTTCTCAGGCTACAACCAGATCAAGGTGTTCCCCGACGATGAGAAGCACACATCTTTTCGAACACCGTTGGGAGTATACTGCTATACGGTGATGCCCTTCGGATTGAAAAATGCAGGGGCGACATACCAGCGAGCCATGAACACAATTTTTTGCGATCATTTACACAAAATAGTGGAGTGCTACGTAGACGATATCGCAGTAAAAAGTCGTATCAAAGGCAACCACCTCCAAGACTTGAGAACGGTATTCGAACTAATGCGTGCACATCAACTCAAGATGAATCCAACCAAGTCTTTTCTGGGAGTCTCCAGCGACAAGTTTCTTGGTTTCATTATCATTTCAAAGGGTGTACATCCTGACCCGGAGAAAGTGAAGGCTATCCTCGATATGCATCCTCCAAGAAATCTCAAAGAGTTACACGGACTGCAAGGCAGGCTGGCCTACATCAGACGATTCATTTCGAACCTTTCTGAAAGGTGTCAACCATTCACTCAGCTCATGAAGAAAGGTGTATCTTTCGTATGGACTAAACAATGTCAACGTGTATTCGACGACATCAAGGCGTATCTCACAAGCCCCCCCAGTATTGGTAGCTCTAATAATAGGGAAGCCTTTCTTACTATATGTCCGTGCTATGGATTATTCTCTTAGCGCCCTATTAGCTCAGAAGAATGAAGGCGGCCATGAACAGGCAACCTACTACCTCAGCCGTACAATGGTGGGTGTCGAACACAGATACACACATGTAGAAAAGGAATGCCTTGCACTGGTATTTACCATCCAGAAGACACGCCACTATGTGTCTGGATAGACTATCCACATCATATCTAAAGTCAATCATCTCAGAATACTCATGACTAAACCGGGTTCTCTCAATTCCCATTTAGCTACATGGGCAATGCTATTGATTCCATATGATATGCTCTTCGTTCCTCAGAAGGCAGTAAAAGGCCAAGCATTAACTGATTTCCTGGTAGCTCATCCGGTGTCAGAATCTTCCAAACTCTATGACAAAATCCTCGATAAATTATTAGAGTCTAACACTACAACTGAAGAAAGTCCCATTTGGCGAATGTTCGTTGACGGTGCATCAAGAACAGGACCCAAAGAAAATATTATGGCTGGAGTAGGTGTCATGCTCGTGTCACCTAATCATCTAGTTATACATCGTGCATATTCTCTCGTCGAACCATGCACCAACAATGTGGCCGAATATAATGCCTTTTTAATTGGCCTGCAACTGGCAAAACAACTGGGAGTTGACGATCTAGAAGCGTACGACGATTCCAAGATAATAGTTAGTCAAGTCCGAGGGAATTATGAAGTTCATGATGAAGATCTTATCCCCTATCACAGAGCAACAATCGAGTTAGCGTCTACTTTTGCTGAATTATTCATCGAGCACGTACCTCGACCACAAAATATAGAAGCAGGTGCTTTAGCCGGTCTCACTGCTTCCTTGACCGTTGCTACCAATACTCAGCAGTCGATCACAGTATCTGGTTGAGAACTATTCTGTGTGAAAGATGCCTTGCATATTCATCACAGTTACACAACAGAAACAAACGTCGATATTAAAGACTGGAGATTCCCTTTCAAAGACTACGCTGTCTATGGAATCCTCCCTGAGGACCCGAAGGAAGCAGTGTCTATCCAAAGGCGATCCCTCAGATTTTACTACGATATAGCTACCAAGATGCTATACCGACGCTCTTACGACGGGCTACTGTTACGATGTTTATCAGACACATAAGCTAAACATGCACTCCGAGAGGCTCACGACAGAATTTGTGGTACACATCAACCAGGCCCCAAATTACAATATCACCTCAAACGAATGGGTTATTATTGGCGCATGATGATAGCAGATGCTGTTGAATATGTAAAAAAGTGTAAAGCTTGTCAGTTCCACACCGATTTCATTCATCAACCTTCGGAGTTTCTACACCCGACGACGGTATCTTAGCCTTTTGAAGCCTGGGGCATGGACGTCATAGGACCAATCAGCCCGCCATCCTCCAAAGGATATCGGTTCATTCTAGCCATAACCAATTACTTCACCAAATGGGCAGAAGCTATACCACTCACCGAAGTGAAGGCATCGAACGTGATCAATTTCATCAAACATCACGTTATCTACCGCTTCGGCCTACCTCGCAGGATCATCCATGATAATGGTCCACAATTCGTAAGCCATGTATTCTATCGGTTCTGTGATAGGAATCGAATCCAGAACGTAGCTCTACTGCCTACAATCCAGCAGCTAATGGGCTAGCAGAAGCCTTCAATAAAACCATCATTAAACTTCTTAAGAAGTTCGTGTCTTCAAACAAGCGCGGTTGGAATGAGAAGCTCGGCGAATGTTTATGGGCCTATCGTACAACGGTCCGGACTCCAACAGGCAGTACGCCATTCTCTCTGGTTTATAGGAGCGAAGCAGTTCTTTCCCTAGAAATCTAGATTCCTTCTCTTCGAGTAGCCTTAGCCAGCGAATTGACTACCGAAGAAAGCTACCGTTTGCATCTACAGGAGCTCGAAGCACTAGACAAAAAATGTTTGTTAGCTCAGCAGCGTATTAAGCTATACCAAGCACGTCTTTCCAGTGCCTTCAATGAAAAGGTGAAGGAAAGAATCTTTCAAGTCGGTGATCTAGTCTTAGCAGTGAAAAGACCAATGGTCATGACACACAAAAGAAAAAAAAATCAGCCTAAATGGGAAGGTCTTTTCATTATAGAATTAGTGTATTCTAACGGTGTGTACCGACTAACCAGGTCGGACGGTGACTTGCTCATGATGCCTATCAATGGCAAGTTCCTAAAGAAATACTACGTGTAACCCTTTTTCTTCATAATGTTCACATATGTTCAGACATATAAATGTACAGTGCGATGTTTATGTGATTCAAAAATTATCTAACTATTATCCCTATTTCAAGAGTCTTGAATACGCCCTGGATAATAGGTCCTCCAAAATATTTCCCCAGCGGAATCATTCCCGTTTTTGACTCTGTCCAAACTCGGTTTGACGAAAACAAGTCACATCCCTATTACCTCTGAATTATTTTTCGATAATTATTTCTCCAGTAAAATGATTATGTTTTGCCATTCCATATAACCTCTGAGCAAAGCATTCATCAAGGATAATCACGTCCTTACTACCTCCGAATTATCCACTCCCACCTAACGTTATATCTTTCCACGTCCATATTACCTCTGGTCAGATTTAGAATATCCTATGCTATTACGTCCATATTACCTCTACTAGCAGCTTCATTCAACTTATTATCTATATTCAAGAAAAAAACTTGAATATAAAACGGATAATAGGTCCATATCAAAATTCTCCAGCGGAATACCCACCAGAAATATCCTCGCTACGTCCATATTACCTCTAGTTCTGATATTTCACAAAACTACATTCACTTCTGAAAAGATTCTTTATTCTTTATGTCTATTAAGAGACAAAAAAAGGTACAAGAGCCGTGACGGCTAAAAAAAGAAGAAGAAAAAAGTTACAAAAATCTACGGGATACATAGGCGATTTATATTGTCTCTAAAAGCCGCGACTTCGGCTTCAGACTTTACGGTAGCTCAGTGTCGTGCCTCTTCTTGACGAGCGACTTCATCCTCAAGAAGGAATAGACTCAGATGCTCTCTCTCCAACTTCGCCAGCTGCTCTTCTAAATGGGCAAAAGTGGTGGCAGTCATGGCAGCCTGAGCCAAATAATCCTCCTGTTCAAATGTTGCCGCCCTCAAGTCAGCTTCCAGTTGGACGATCTCGTTCTAGATCTGCGTAATATGATTATACCTCTCAGTGATCTGTACAGCCAGCCTGTTCTTCGAGGTGACACGCGCCTCACTTGCAGCGTTGAACTGACCATGCTGGTCAGCCAATTTGCCGATCTCTCGAACAAGGGCATCCTTCCTCACCTGAAAAGTATCCTTCTCCTCCGCGAGAGCCTTGATCAGAGTCTCGTCTTCCGCGCAGAACAGGAATGATGGGTACCGTTGTTTATCATCTCAGATTCGAGCTACCTGACCCTCTAGGTCGTTCAGAACTTTCTTTGGAGTATTAGCCCGCTCTTTATAGCCGGCAATGCTCTCTAGGGCCGCCACTTGGCACTCTGTAATAGCCTTCACAGGGTCAAAGGCAGCATTCTGATCAGGAAGCTTCACTTTCAACACAGTAGAAAGCTTTGACGACTTCCTGGACCATCTCATCGTCTTCCGTGGAAGTCATTGGAGAGGAGACTTGGAAAGTTTCTTCCACTCCAGGAAGGGATACCTGACAAAAAGTCGAACCTGACAAAGAAAATATATATACATATACATCAGTTACCAGAAAAGGAGGGAGAAAAATACGAAAGAGTTGTAATTTCGTACCTTCGGCTTGCTTAGCTCCAGCCAGGGCTACGCCATTAGCCTTGGCCTCAGGAAAACTAAGAGCAGGCCCAAACTGTTCAAGGGGAATAATATCAAGGTTCCGAGCGGCATCGGGCCTAGTTTCTTCCACAATTTCAGCCAGAACAGGAGCAGATTCAGCAACGACCCCTTCAGCAGGCTGTTCAATCTCTCTTTCTGTAGCCGATACCGGCTCACTAATAGCTCCCTCCGCACCAACGAATTTGGAGAAACTGGGAACAACTTATGTCCCTTTTCCAATGCCTGGGGCTATCCTCATGAGGGGGTCGTTCCCCTTGTCTACTAGGGAACATACAGTCGTGGTCAGCCTCACAAGGAGCACGCAAAATCGAAGTTAAAAAATCTTATCCGAAGAGAGGCACAAAGATGACATACCCGCAGGAGGATGAGCTGATTAGACTTAATTCTCGTCCAACTCCCTCATCATGACTCCAAACACAGACATATCCCCCAGAGAAATGTCATAGGAGGGACTGGTCCTCTGGTTGTCATCATAGTCTGGGCCTTCGCCCTGATCATCCCGCCGCTCAACTCTTACAACCGAAGAAGACTCGCTCTCATCCATTGGCTGAGGACGGGCAGGGGACACCGTTGTCGCATTTACCTTCTCAGATAAAGAGGCACCAGCCTCAGCTACAACTTTGGGGTCCTATGCAAAGGACAAGCGCAAAGGTGAGAAAGCTTCTAAGGGCTTGACTAGAACGACTATGGAGTCTAGGAAGGCATCTACCTCCCAAATAGTAACAGCCCACGACGCCGTTCCTCCTCTTCCAGTTTGCCGAAAGGACCTCCTCAAGGGAGGCGAGCCAGCACCCGCTCCTTGGCTCTTCTCAAGGCGACAGTTTTCTTCTTCCGTTTTAAAGTTGGCTCTTGGGCTAATTCAGTTGAAGCTTTCCTCTTCTGAGGAGGATTGAGAGGAGAAGAATCATCGTCTTCCTCGTCCTCCTTCGGAGACACTGTTGGCTCCCCAAAGATAGCTTTTGGCTGCTGTACTATGGCTAGCTTTACGGTGGAAACAACACTCTCCTTCCTACGGCCCTTCGGCGCCTTTTTCGCAGGAAGGGGGCTAAACCTAGTCCCTAATATCAAGCTTTGTTCATGATCATACCGTGAATGAAAAGTATTGATCTGAACATAAAATTTGGCAGCAGCGTAGCACAAATGGGTCTCAGGCTTATCCAAGGGCAGAGTGAAGACTGCCCCTGTGCACTCGGTATTATAGTACATCCAAGCACGCGCCCCGTCAATTAAGCTACATATCGACTCCAAATACGAGCTAGCATTTCCCAAAAGGAGCTGGCTGTAGCCAAACTGCCGCACGAAATATGGCTCCAGATAGGCATGATTCCTGTTCCGAAGCACCAGATGCGATGTCCTAATAGAATGGAGCCAGTAAAACGCCCTAGCAGTCATACTAGTGGCATGAAATCCCTCATCCACTAAGATATCCCCCGCATTTCCCCTGCCAGACGGGGGGGGGGGGATACTCTGAAGAACTCATAGTTCTACAGGAAGCCTAAAGCCTTTCTACAGGCGGGTACACCGGTGACGGTCCAATCTGCATCACAAAATCTACGAAGAAAGGCGTCTTCCGCCAAAGAGTCCACCACCGGCCCAGCATTCATATGGTAGGGCAATGCAGTACCAGCCACCCTATCAGGAAATGATACGGAAGTTTGGTCCGGGAAAAATTGGCTACCATTAGGAGTCACCGTATTCCTAACAAAGTCCCGCAGACCTTGTCCAGTGGCACAGACCATCGCAGGGAGTAATGCAAGACGGTGTCCGAACGTTAGCTTTACAGTCGAAAGTATCACACCCCGACTTATCCTCTCAATGGACCCCGAACCTCCAGGGACTATGCAGTCACGAAGCCAGATCATTAAGAAAGCAGCCAGCACAGCTTTCTTCGACAACAAATATTCGGCTTGACGGAAGTAGTGGCCAATCGGAGACTCAGGATCATCACTATCCTCAGTATCCGCCGTATCATAATCCGTCATCCGGATTTCTATATCAGACTTGATCATAGGTTTTAATATCGAAAAGGAGGCCGGATCTTCCCCTTCTCCTTGAACGAAGATGTAGCCTATCCAAGCTCTCGTGTGGGGATTGGCCCCCTCGGTCCTCCCTTTCTTATTAATCCTATGATAGATAAAGAGGTGGCAGAATAATTCCTTGTATACATCAATCATCCCGGAGTTTTTACTCTCCAGTTCTCGGAGCTCTTCATCACAAGGCACGTATTCTTCATAGGGCTCTGTGTCCCAGGGAAGCTTCGATACTTCCTGTATTTCGTAGAGAGCCAATCCCATCTCCCCGCCCAGAGTAAAGAAGGTACAGGTGTGAAGGTTATATAACTCTACCAAAGAGACAAATATCGGCCAGTTGATCCTGACACCATATTGAGTGGCCCTAATAGCATAGTAAAGGCCTGCAGTCTTCAGGGTGGCCTCATATGTGGAAAGCACCCAGCCAGTGAGATTGCTCCAGAATGAAGACAGATACCTCCAACCTTCCATCCGCATCTTCTCTGCGGGATACGACACATCCTCCGTCATCATCAAATTACAAAGCGTGTCAGCAGCATAAGGATGGAGGTTAGTCGGAATGTCGTTCACTACAGCACCAGGTTGCAATCCTCTTGTCGAATAAGATGCAGAGCCCCAGACACACTTAAAAGTGTCCTTCTTTTGATCGCCTGAGTCGGACTGTATCCTTCCAGAGATAACCCCGGGAAGCTCAGGAGTCAGCTCCCACTTCATCTGTCGTCGCACGGCCAAGACAGTAAAAGCAGACAAAGGATATTGCCGCTCCATCGACGATAGCCACATCCTCTGATTGTTCAGATAGATCACCATAGGATTTCTCAAGCGTATGGTCTCGCCATCTTCAAACCCCACACTATCACCAAATAGAAAGTACAGCTTCTTGAAACGATGTGCCCTCCATGTACGAACTTCTCATCGTTAATCATCTGCCTCAAGAAGGTCGCATCCTGTTCAAGTATAGCGAGTTTCCGCTCTGTAGGCTGGTTTTGACTGATCACGGCTTGACCCTTACTGATCATATTCGTTATAAGCTAGTACCGAGGACGTGATAGGCAGAGCCGAAAGGAATTCCCTCAAGCTCTGGGATAAATATGTTTACTGCAAGGACAGAAGAGAAAGTCAGACTCAAAAAATTGCTGGAAAAACTAAGTGCTGAAAGGCTCTTATGCGCCCAAAGGGCTATGCGCCCAAAGGACTATGCACCCCAGGCAAGCACGTGGGCGCATATTGTATAGCAGTACGTGGGCGCATAACATGCCACAACATGTGGGCGCATAACATGGCAACATATGGGCGCATAACATGGCAACATGTGGGCGCATAGCACACCACAATGTTGGCGCATGACTTCTGTGAGTGCATAATGATGCTCACAGAAGTATGTTGCCTTAGGCGCATGTGCCCAGGCAGGAGAAAAGTCTGAGCGTCGCAAATTAACGCTCGGGACTTTGTTTTTGAGGCATGCCCTCACCCAGAATCGAGTCCTGGACTGGCGAGGATGCTGCCGCAGGAGGAGAGCCACTCAGTGCAGCCCCTTGCCCTTCGCGGATCTCTTGGCAACCTTGGGAGACATGATTCTTAAAGGAAGGAGATGAAGAGTCTTTTTGAAAATTCTAAAAGAGGAGAATAAAGAACTTTCTCTCTCCTTCAGAGCCTATTTATAGGCACGGGCCACTTCCTATGCGCCCACTATCTTTATGTGCCTATGTGCCCATTGTGCATCATGTGCCCACCATAGCCTATGCGCCCACATGGAGACCCAACCTTTTGCATACTATGCGACTGCCACTTGCTGACGTGGACAACGTATGAAGGATGGACCTCTTCAAATTCCACACCGATGAATTTGTAGTTCAAATTTTCGAGCAAGATCTCAACAGTCGTATCTCTCTGACTGGCTGGCCAAACACTATGCGCCCAAAGATAGCGTTGTGCCATGTGCCCACGAGAAGACAGTCCATGCTTCTTTTAAAGTATTTCGAATTCGTTCAAGTGTCGAAAACTTTGAAGAGGGTCTTGTAGAAGCATGAAAAATTTTCAGCAATGAAGCCTTATGTGCCCAAGCCAATGAGAATATATGCGCCCAGCTAGTGAAGCTCTATGAGCCCAGTTAGTGAAGCTCCATGTGCCCAAGACAAGCTCTCCCAAAAGGAGGGCGCATAGCCTGAGACATGGCTATGCGCCCAAGCCTGACTCAGTCAAAGCTATGATCAAAACGTGCACCGAAGCGTATGGCCACGTCAGTCTCCACGAGCAATCGTGCACCAAAGCATGCGGCCACGTCAGCACCACGATCAACCCACGACTACGCAGCCTGCATGTGCCTACATCCTATGCGCCCAAAGTAGGACTATGTGCCCACATAAAAACCAGCGTGTTTCCTCATGTGGGTACATAACATCATTCCAGCTCAAAAACTACTATAAAAGGGGGTCTCATCCCAATTCAAAAGACAGAACGGAGAGCATTTTCAAGAGCTAAATTGCTGCACTTCTTGCCAGTGAGCCGAGAGTTAGCAATTTTCTTAGGTTTTGTCCTACTTTTGTAATCGGAGTGTCAACGGAGTAAAGGAGCAACTGCCACTCGATCTCCATCGTCCCATTCCCTAGAATTCTTTTTTGTACTCGGGGATCCTCAGTGCAGGATCTCTTAGCCGTACTTGATTTGTGGTGCCTTGCGCCAATAAAGAAAAGACAGCGTTTCTTCTTCTTTTTGTGTGTCCACATTTGTATGGGTCATCTTATGGGTCTATAACATTCATTTTGATTTGGTGGTTAAGTCTTCTAGGGTCAGCTGCCCTGAAGCTATGCTTGATAATTGTGGATCATTAACGAAGGACAGTTACTACGAACCATGCTATATTATTTCAGAGCAAAATCATGTTCCAACGATTTCTATGCGACTACCCAATTTCGAACAAAACTATTTCTATCGACATAACTATCCTCCGAGTAAAGTCATGCACTATTATTGATAATTTCGTATTTTACGAAATATCTACTCGTATTGAGTTCGAGTTTATCTACCCACAGTCGACACCCGAGATGCTATACGTATCGAAGCAATCGTTGATAACTTTACGGTCTCGCCTGATCAATCGCAAGGTTTATAACCAACCCGATCGACATTCTCGTATTATTCCCAAAAGTTATGACATCGTAGGCCCGCTCTGTTTGTATTCTCACATAGTGCTTAAGTTTTCTTGCGTATTAATTTTGATAGATCATATCAATTTCGATAACACGAGGGTCAACTTTGAATCTACGTCAACGTCAACTTTAGTTCGTATTGCATACTTCCAAGTTCACAACAAACTTTTCCATACGCATCATCTCGTTTTTGATTTGCCGCATCCTGCTATACTTTGATCGCGTAACCGAGTTACCGATTATCTAATATCGAACCCTCGAGCTATACGATCATACCCTCTAAGTTTTACGTGTTTCAGTCGTACTCAAATGAGTTTCGCCATAACATAACCAACTATCTCTTAAGTAATATTTATCCGCATCAACCAACTCTTCACTGAAATCGCACATCGTGCGATCCGATTATAATTTGCATCGCCCAATATTTCTATCGAGATCGCAAGTCATGCGATTCGATAACGATTCGCCTCTCCCAACATTTCTATCGAGATCCCAAGTCGTGTGACTCAATTACGATTTGCCTCGTCCAATATTTCTATCGAGATCGCAAGTCGTGCGACTCAATTACGATTTGCCTCGCCTAACATTTTTATCGAGATCGCAAGTCGTACGACTCGTTTATAAGTTCAAGTTTCCTATCCTGTCGATCCGATTATTGCATCAAGGCATAATCATTTCGTTAGTCTCGGTCGTTCGACTGACTTACAAATTTTTTGTCTGACGTATCATTCATTGATATGAGTCCCCCGTCCTATCGTTCCAACCGGTTATCGAAGAACACTTGCATCAACATACTATCATACAAATTTTCCAATCGAGTTTCGGTACTTTCCCATCCGTTGCGGACAAACCTTCCACAATTCTTACAATGCGTCGATGCAATTCATCGCACAAGTGGTATAGCATATACCACTCAGAATTGAGTCATTCATCGCATACGTGGTATGCATATAGCACTTAGAAATCAAGCTATTTTCCCTAGATTATACTCGATATGAACCAACAATCTATTTTGACTCACTATTTCTGCAGTGATCATGCCGATCACAACCATAACTTTTGATTAATCAGATTCTGATACAACTCGGCCAATGTATTCATTTGCCAACACAAGCTCGGTGCACAAACGAACGATTCGTTCTTATCGACTTACGATTTAGTTCCGTTCATTGTACCGTATGCAATGATTCATTTCCCGACATTCGTTGCACCTCGTGTAATAATTTATTTTTGACTTCCATTGTACTTTGTGCAATGATTTATTCCCGACATCTGTTGTACCTCGTGCAATAATTTACTTCCAACATTCAAAGACAATGCTCGAATTCGTTCAACGCATTCGATATCAAATTTTATGTTTATTGTAATGTATTATTCACAACTTATTGTATTTGATACAAAGCAATATTTTATGAATTTTATTGTATCGATACAACCAACATTTCTCATATCGACCATTGCATTGAGACAACGAACATCTCAATTCATAATTCATGAAGTGTTGCACTTACAGCAACAAATGTTTGAATTCACATCTCGCGACTTGTTGCACTTCCAGCAACAAACATTTGAATTCACATCTCGTGACTTGTTGCACTTGCCGCAACAAATGTTTCACGACTTTTCCAGCAAACATCATGTAATTTCCAAAACACATGCGGCAAAATTACACGATTTGTATAGACTTATTGTATGGAACATTCAGTACGGAATCGAGTAGAGTCAAGAGTGATTTGATTGGTGGTGGGAAACTCTTTGGAATTGAAATGAAGAAAGCGTCCTAAGAAAATTGAGCCTAGAGCTCTGATACCAATTTGTCACGCCCGACCCGAAAAATTGCTTGTCCTCGCATCGATTTATCCGAATCATTGTCCTCGTTGGGGAGTGATACCGTACGAGTCTGGAGTTGCACTCGTACAAGGCAAGATGACAAGTTCTTAAAAGGTCATCTTTGATTTGATATTAGTAACGAAAGCAAACAGAGTATACGAAATAATTCTCTTTATTGATAAATGAAACGAGGTTACAAAGGCCTTCAATAGCCCAACGAAATTTTCCATATTAGCTACAACACTCAAGTTCTCTTTTGCCCATAAAGGATTTTACTGTTCCATACATCATGCCTTCTATATCTCAGCGCATTAATCCTATTGCAAGTCTGAGTGTCAATGCGATCGTACGCCTCAATACGCTACGACATTCCCTGCCTCAATGCGATCAAGCGAAGCTCCGTCACGAGCAGACCATTCCCTGAACCTGCTAGCAAACTAGTGGGGGATTAGTACTTTCATCCTCGCTGTACTGATCAAAGACCCACTTAAATAAACCAACATTTTTTATATATTGATTCATGCAACATACAATTTAGTTATCTTTCTAGGTTCTCCTTAGGATCTGTTTCATGGCATATTCGAAAGTAATAAAATATGTTATCATGGCAAGCACATTATTCAATTTGCATAAGCAAGCCGGCAACCAATAGCAATCTCGTATTGTTTTGTGACTTCTTACCAAACACTGATGCACTCGCCCTTGCACAAACGTAAGGTGAATATGCCTCATTCCTTCCATTTCATGTTATAAGTGCTATGTGCAGGATCTATTGTTCCTGCACTTTCGACCCGTCGTTCCTTAACTATATGAAGGTCTCTAGCTTTCTGGACTAGAATGGACTTATATTTCTCAAATCGAATATGTAGGACGGTGATTGCTCTGTGCGATTGCTAACCTAAACATCAGAGGACGCCCGAATTACTCGAGTAAGTGGCTTATCACATCAATAGCAGGTCGCAAACCATCTTAATAAAGTGCACCAACAATACCGATATCCCACAGTCCCTCCTAGGTCGAATGGTCCCAGCGCCCTGGCGAACCACGTTCGAGGAAGAAAACACCCGTGCATGGGCAATATATCTTTAAGTTCATTTGACCATGTGTAAACCCCCATATCTTATGCAGAATTTATGTTTACAATTTTATACATATTTTAATTCTTTAGTGGTAATTAATGTATGTATATATTAAATATTGGTGTATATGCTTGTACATTATATTACTAAATATAGTCTAATTTATAAATTGGGATTTTAGGTATTTTAATTATATTTAAAAAAAATTCTAAAGTTATTAATTGCCTTGTAAGCCTAGAAGACATAGGTATATATATATATATATATATATATATATATATATATATATATATATATATATATATATATATATATATATATATGAGAAAAAAAAGAATTAAGCAGCAGCAGCTACTGTAGCCGCTGCTACAGTAGCGGGCACAAGCCCGAGCCCCCCCTGCGCGATAGAGAGAACCGAGCTTAAAACTCAAACTCGATCAATCCTAAGCCAAATTCTATCCAATCTTTTCTAGATAATCCAAACCAAATTCTCTTGTGGATTAACCTAAATTCGAATTAAAATCCAACTCGGATTTGAAGAAAATTTGAAGACAAAAGTTGAGATACTCAACCCTATAAATTGAAGCCACCCGCAAACCAAACCCTAAACTTCACAAATTCCTTCAACCTATAGAATTTTGATACTTTCACGCAACCCCTCGACACCCTGCGTGGCTGCCGTGACTGCCGTACACCGCCGCCAGTCGCCGGGAACAGCGAAGAACAGAGCAACTCTGTTCTGACACACCAGCAAGGTACTCCCCTTTTCGACCTTATTTCTTCCTATACACTATATCGTTTTCGATTTCGTAAGTTCCTAGGTACAACCTAGATGACCCTTTATTAATCCTAGTAGATGGAATAATATAGTTGAGCCTGTAAGCTTTGTGAAAAATCATGAAAGTTTGGGAAAACTCGTGTCGTAAGGATAGATTTTTGATGTGTCGAAGCCTTTGTTCATCGCTGAATTACAACCAGCATATTATAAATTTTTGAAATTTGTTTGAGGGGACTGGAAAAAAACTGAACCCTCTCCAAATCCCTTCTTGTATTTTATGTTTTCATCCTATATAGGTTAAGTAATTCGTTTTCTAAAATTTTCAAAAATAGTGTTTCAAAACAATCGATTTTATAAAAACTTCGCCGATACGCCGTGCGCCCCGCCGAATCGGGCGACGTGATCGTAAACCGAAAGCATTGAAAGGTGCGTATCGACTTCGTGGACGTGTGGACTTTGAAGGAATTCAAATTGGTCGCGTGTGTGCGACGAATTAGACCCGTATCCGTCGAAGAACGCTGTTGTTTGCCATTAAAATCTTTTGATCGCAATTTCAATTACAAACAAAACAGTGTTACAATGTAGGACTTAGATGTAGTCCTAGGAGTACACTTTTATTTATCTGGGTCCCTGTGTCGATGGAGCGAGTGATAATGCATTGACTCCGTTGACGATCTGACGACGGTTCTCGGTTCTCTGAAGGTCTGAGTTGCTCTGGGTGCTGGAGCTTACGAGAGGAAGAAGACGTTGAGTGTCTATATCTGCCTTTCTCACGGTGTGTGTATAGGTCTTTTTTCGTATGTATCTGTGTGAAAGAAGGAAATGAATCCTCTATTTATTGCTTGCAGGCTGGCTGCTCATGCGCGCATATGTAGGATGCGCCTGTACGTAGGGACGCCACGTGGTTGAAGCTACAGGAGGCGCATGGATGATGTACCATCATTTTTGGGTTGAATCTTTCATGCTGTTTTTGTGGGCTGGCACGTAGCAGGGGAGAGGATCTTTCAGTTGCTGAGATCTTGGGTGATTAGCACCCCTTCATAGGCTGAATTGAGTCAAAGGACACGTGGTGCATATCCGTAGCTCAAAGATCTCGGATTTGATGGAGGGTAATCTCATAGGATGCGCCTGGGATTGGGCGCATGAGAAGGCTTTGGCTCGCAACCTTCAGGAGTTACGAACTAATCTGGGCGCATGGCTTTTGAGGCACATGCAAGGCTTCAGTAACGACTTCACCTCTGCCTTTAGGGATCAAAGAAAGGTCTGAGGCGTATGGCTCTTGAAGCACATGCAGAGGTTTGGGTACATGGCTGCGGAAGCGCATGCGAATGGTTGGGCGGCCACGTGGCTCGTAACCGCCGGTAGAGATTAATGATGACGATGACGTCAGCGGCGCTTCATTTTCTGTAAAAACTGTTGCTGCTCTGTCATCGAGGCATGGCTGCTGTCATGTCAGACTTCAGCATTTAATGTTCTTTGACGGGTGATGGGCTGTTGAGTGGGCACATTGATCTGTGTTCCACTGGAAGCTTGGGTCCATGTTGATTAGGACGCATGGATCTGTATTTTATTGGGCGCACCCATACAGGGCGCTTGGTACCGACGGGCGCGTCTGTACGATACGCGGTGTCTGACCGGCGCATCCATTTGCATGGCGCATCTTTATTGGTCCGACTGTTGCGTTCCTCGAGTGCTTTAAATAACCATTTTGACTTGGCCGAATTCGAAGCGTCAGGTTCATCACCATAAATGCAAATTCATTGCACGGGATTCGGAGAGCCCGCCACTTGGCGCATGGGTTTGATTCGGCCGACCTATAAATAGCAGCAAGGAGAGAGTTTACTTCTCGTTATCTCACGTCTTCCTGAATGAACTTATTTGCTCGAGCACATTCTGTTGACAAGATGCTCCCGAGGGTGAAGATGCGACGAATTGTCTTCATTCATGCACTTGAAGGTGACTGTTACATCCAAAAGTCGGAATCGAGGGCTTCTAAGGCAGGCGGAAGGTGCATATTGCATCCAAAGATCAGGATGCTCGAGTCCTGTCTCTATTATGCTGGAAGAGCCACAGATCGGAATTGTGGTGCCCCATCTTCCTTCGGCTTTGGAGAGCTCTTCCTCCTGCAAGAGTGGGGTGTTGTCCACTCTGGTTGTGTTGAAAGCTGCTCCTTTAGCTGCAGATCGATTACGGTGCTCTCCTCTTCCTTGGGCTTTCGAGAGCTCTTCCTCCAGCTAGAGTGGGGTTGATCACCCACCCTTGTTCTGTTCAATAAATGCTTCATTAGTCGAAGCACTTGATCGGTTTGAAGTAGAGCGCATATGCTTAGACTTCATGATGCGCATAACTGAGACGTTGAAATAGATACGCCTGACTGAGACGCTGAAATAGATACGCCTGACTGAGACGCTGAAGTGATGCGCCTGACTGATGCTGCGCCGGGCAGAAGGCTCATGGCAGTTTGCTGCGCCTGGCTGTAGTCATAGGATCTTTTCTTTTTGTAGAAATTCTCCTTTGTAAAGCCTTTTTTAGACATGTAATAGACTTTTATATGAAAATAAAAAAAATCCTTTTGATGTCTATACTTTTGCTGTCTTGCTGTGTCCAGTACTTCGTTTGATGTTCCCTGACGCATATAGTGTCAGGTGCATAGTTCTGGCCTGTAGTGCGTATTAAATTCCATGCTTCTATAAGACCCCCTTCAAAGTTTTCAAAACTTTTCGTCAAGTTTTGGAATACTTTGAATAAGAAGCATGGTGTCAACTTCAATGGGGCGCGCAACTGTTTGGGGTGCATGATTGCTCCGTGCATCTGCGATGAGGCGCATGCTCCTCTCAGTTTTAATGCTAATGATAACGCTTCGAAATAAACAAAAAGATTTAATGATGATCTGTAACCACCACATTTTTGATTTAGGGATATTTTGGTCATTTTGTAATTATTATGTTATTTATTAATTTATTGAATTCATGTAATGATAGGTGGTTTCGTTTGATGTTTGTGTAGCATAAATGGGTTTAACTTAGCCAACATTGACTAGAAGCCTAATAGTAATAATTAGAATTAATTTGACCTTGTAGGAATTATTTTAGAATTAATTAGTTATTTTAGAATGTTTTAAATAAATTTTTAGTCATTTTAGTCTTTTAGCCATTTTGACCTTTTTGTGATTTTCAAGATATGTTGACTTGTGTTGAGCTAGCAACTGGTTTAGCCTTAGAGGACATTGTATAGGAGCCTAACCATGCCTTAGAATTATTATTTTTATTTTTAGAATTTATTTTAGGCTTTAGTTTATTTTTAAAGGCTTAAATTGATTTTTTTAGCCTTTTTCATGCTAGTCTTTTATTCTTTTTGATTTGGGCCCATTTCTACTTGAGAAAGAGTTGGCCCAAGTGAAACCCTAACCCTAGAGAACCCCCCCTGGCCGCCCAAACAGCAATACCCCTCCCCCTTGCATTCATTTGTGAAGTTTTGAGCCTCCACTAGGAAACCCTAATAGATCCCCTTCTCCAAAACTCATAATTCCTTCATCCGGAGTCTATTTCTTCCCAAATGAACTCTGTTGCACTCGTCAAGGAGAGGAGGATCTGCTGGAGCATTTCTAGCAAGGAGGCGGAGGCTTTTGCTTGAGGGAAATCGGCCGACACCACAACCGAGGAGCCCCGTTCATTGAGTTTTTAACACTCAATAGGTAAATACCGATCTACCTTTGTTTCTCTTGAATTTTCTTCATTATTGCATCCATATAGGCACCCTTGATCTGTGTACGAAGTTTGGTTGGGTTTTGACTTCGTTTGATAGCGGTTTCGGACACGTATCAGTCTCACGTTGCACGAGTTCGGCAAAATGCCACTTAGAATTAAAAAGTATTAATTTTCGATTCTGTTTTCACGAAATCCTTCCTTATATAATTTTTACCAACTTTTGTGAAGACGGATCGAAAATTGACACGATTTCGACGTCCGAACGGACACGAACACACGTGCACGAGATCCCGTGCACGCCCTGCAGTCTGTGCGTTATAACTTGACGCACAGAGCTCCATCTTGCGTGAAATTTTACGAGCACATAGGGGAAACCTCTGCCCACTCGCCCGTAAAATTTCATGGCGTTTTGTTGAGCGAGCGCGGAGTTATTCATCGTGCACTGTTCAGCCATTCTGTGCATCCGGCTGAAATTTGGGACTAAAATGCTCTTCGTACGCGCACACGGCGCAACGAAGACCCGTTCCAGGACATGAGACACATTGACCTATACCTAGACTACCCGAGGAACGAACCCCGAGTCCTGGCGTGGCCCGACGAGCGAGCCACAAGGGCGGAACCACGTGCACGATGGCGTGCGGGCACGCGCGCGCAGCAGACCGCACGGGTGCAGGGGCTGCGTGCGCTGCTTCGGGCGGCATGTCATTGCGTGGCCGTGTCCTAAACCTACCCAGGACCCCCCAGCTACGTGCACAATCACGGGGCGTTTCGTTGTGTGTGCGGTGCTCAAATGAGCGAGAACGCACGCGTATCACGCGATATCGGGAATTTCCGATACACATTCTGTGGACACGACACGGACACGATTTTGAACCCAAGAGTATACGAGCGCATCACGTGGGTCAAGACCAACGTGTATGCCGAGTTTTGCGGGTTCGTTTGGTGTATTTTGCATTTTTGGTCGTTGTGTGAAATCGGGTTGTTTTCTTTAATTTCAATTTTTTAATTAAATGCGATATTTTGATTTCCAGCTTCTTAGCTTATAAAATCTGAGTTTTCAGGACTTATATGAGGTTTCGGATTTGTTGGAACCAACTTTTGGTTTTGTTTCATAATTTTTCATCAATTATGAGTATATATGCTTTCTATATAGCTAAGTATACATATATTTAATTATATATATATAAAACCCCGTTGAAACCCATTGCTAATGCATACATATTGAGAATGGGTCGATGGGGATTTAATTCCAGATTTTGACTCTTTAAATATTCTCAAACCATTGCCAATCTTTCCATTTGAGCTTTTGTGTATATTTTTTTTTTGTGTGTATATTTGAGCTTTTGTGTATATATATATATATATATATATATATATATATATATATATATATATATATATATATATATATATATATATATATATTGTTTCATGAACTACAAAAGTATTTTAGTACTGAATAATAAGAACAATACAATATGTCAATACAAATTGAGCTTGTTTCATAATTTGTCCTACTTTGGGAAAAAAAAATGTAAATTGTCTTCTATGACAAATTTCGGCTCAAATGGTTGCAGAGGTGAAGCTTCAAACACAAAACCCAAATTTTTTTCATTGATTGATAACCCTATATATATATATATATATATATATATATATATATATATATATATATATATATATATATATATATATATATATATATATATATATATATATGTAGTTTTCTTAATTGTACATATATGTATATAGTAGTATATTAATTTGGGATATACCATGGTTGTGTTTTCTGCTTTTAATCTCAGATTTTTCCCATTTCAGTAAGCACCACACACACACACACACACACACACACACACACACACACACACACCATCTTTTGTTAGATTTAAGGTTGACTTGTATTGTATATACACATGTGTGTGTGTATATACCTATATGTATATAGATATTATGCTTGAGAACCCTCTTAGAATAGATTATAGTTGTGAATATAACTATAGGAGTCCTAGGACATATTTGGTTTGTCATTTTGAGCCTAGTTTAGTCGAATTGGCCGACAAGTTGACCAAATTGACAAAAGTCAACTTTGGGTCAAACTTGATCCAGTTCAACTCAAACGAATTCCAAATGACCTAGAATTTTGTGTATGACCTAAAAATTAGTTAACGGACTAGTTGACCCAGGTTTGACCAGCATTGACCAGGGTTGACCAGAGTTGACCGAGGGTTGACTTTGACCAAAATGGACCTAGAAGCATGTAGTCTTGCATTGTAGCTACTTCCTTTGATATTTTAGACTTGGTTGTGACATGTGGATACTTAAAATAGGTTTATATCACTCCAATTCAGTTATACATCCTTATTAGCAGCTCGGATTGTCAGGCAAGTACATTCTCTGAAAGTTCTTTCATTTACTTGTCGAATTCTATATTTCAGTTTTAGTCAATTCTATTTGATTCTCGGTTACAAACACGAGTTGATATTTTCTGGAATCTATGTATACGACACACATACCTTACTTGTCTAGCCTCTATTACAAGAACTATTACAAGAATCACCTACAAGCACCTTCATGTTCTGGCTAGATTTATTATCGATTTACGTGTCGTGTTATGGATTCACTCATATTTGTCGGACGGAGAAATACTTGAGTAGACATATAAACATTCCTAAATACTCGAACCACCTCCCTGTGAATTATACAAGAACGATAGCCGTCCCACACTTGGCCAGTGTATGATGTGCCGGATTATCCCTAGCCGTTTACATGTCGATCTCAGTATTTTAAAATGCACTGTGAGTAGTGTCTAGTATCTTTACTAGAATCATCACAAGAACCATTACAAGAATCACCCTACTTGGATCATTGAATTGAATCACACTTGACATACATTGTACCACTGGACTCATATCACATTATTCTAGTTCAGCTAGATTTATTTACAGTCTTCATTGACATGATATTATGTTTCATAGCTTTTACTTTCCTTGTTCTTTTACTATAGCTTTACATCTTAAATTGTCTTGAATTCCTATGCTTCATCACTAAAATTGTCTAATTGTTTTATGGTTTTCGTCATTTACTTTGATTTACTTGATAAGATGTATTCGTTCCTGTCCTGACTGGACCTGTTGAAATATTATAGATGTTAGCCCTGAGGATGTTTGCCCTACTCACTATAGATCTGGAGAGGGATTAGCTACCTTTGGCCTCGACTCTCAGGAGTGATCGGGAGACTAGTTTAGTAGACTGTTTTAGATTTCTCTACTGGAACTTGAATTGTAATAATTTGAGAGTTGTCTTATTTTGAGTTGTTTTGAGTTATTATCCTTTAGTAGTTTTTATTGTTTTCTTTTAGTTATAGAATTCTGTGACATCCTATCGTGCTTAGACTGTGATTGGGTTATATTATTTCTGTACTTGTCCTCCATTCGGAGTAGAGTTTTAAGATAAGTACATTATACAATTGCGTGAGTTGGTTTAGATAGTGACCTAGAACAGCATTCTACCGTCGATTCTGCGGCGTAGGCTGGGCGTGGTTACGCACTTGTACCCTTACACTGGGTACGGGTCGTGACATGATCTTTTTGGATTATTTGTAGTTTATCACTTTGTAGAACCCCAGGCGGCGGCTGACGTCACCTTTCATCGGTTCACGCGTATGACCAAGCCTATAAATAGGCGTCTGATGGAGAGAGAGGGAGTCTTCTACTTTCTGCCAAAAAGCTTTCTTTTTCTTTAGAGTTCTTCTTCCAAAACCCTAACTTCGTTTTACGAAATGGCTCCTAAGACTCCTCGTGGTGGTGCTGGTCGAGGACAAGGCCGGGGTAAGGAGCCGATGGAGTTCGATGAGGAGGACACTTCTGTCGTCACTGTAACTCCCGCTGACGTTCGACCCGCGGTGACGAGTGGGTGTCTTCTGATTTTTGTAGTTGCCAACTCTTTCTTTTAGACGAGTTTGGGGCGTACGGATGAGTTGTATCCTGTTGCTGTGCCCTAACTCCTTGTTGCTGACGCGTATGGACTTCTATCCTGATGATGCGCTCAGGCTCTTCCGCTGACGCGCATGGGTTTGGGCCCTGATTATGCGCCGAGGCTTCACTACTGACGTGTATGGGCTTAGGCCCTGATTATGCGCCGAAGTCTCACTACTGATGCGCATGGGCCTAGGCCCTGATTATGCGCTGAAGCTTCACTATAGATGCGCATGGGCTTGGGCCCCGATTATGCGCCAGGCTGCTGATGCGCCCCAAAATATTTCATCTTTGAAGCCTCTAAATTTTTTCTTGCTGCCTAACTTTTGTTTTTGCTGTGTCAGTATCGATGACAATCACCTTGCTAAACGAAGTCCTTCTGGATGCTTTGCTTTGCCAAATAGGGGTCGACTTCAACGAGGAAGTTATTAACCCAGCGAAGGCTGCTATCATGCTGGATCAGCCTCCCGAGAGGATGTTGCAAATTCGGGATCAGTCGCCTACTTTTCTCCAAAGTATGATGGAGAGTGGCAAACTGAAGTATGCTGAATCCGAGAATGGGACTTTCTTGAAACCGGCCTTTCTGTTTGGTGACCGCTTGATCTCCACTGAGGCGAAGATACTGAAGGTCAAAGAAGACTGGTTCTTCACAGTGAAGGGCGTGGCCCTGTACATGTGGCAGTCTGAGCGTCAATTACCACTGACAGCTTTCTACCGTTTGGCCTCCAAGAGAAGGATGCCATGGGAGCTTACTCCTTCTCAAGGAGGGGCAGTGGCGGTACCCTTCGTATTGATGTTACTTCAAATCAAAGGGATACCCTAGCCTCCTCGCGAGCCGGGGCCTCGTACTATTGCCGAGCTTTGCGTCCTGGGAGCATTTATGGTGATGTTCCTTCTGACACTTTCGCCTTCGGTGCTTCGACCTTTGCAAGCCGGATGCTAACATCGAATATTATGTATCCGAAAGGAGGTTTTCGGGTTGAGGGTTAGTGTCACCTCGTGTCAAAGTGGGACGAGCTGACCCTTTGGGTCTTGACGAAGTTCAAAACTGAGCTGAAAGTGATTGGGCTGGCCGCTGCTCTTCGCGCCACCCAAGCAGGTGTCAATCTTAAATGACATATATTTTTTGCCCTCCTGGAGATGTTCAACACCCAGATTGGCACCTTTTTTTTACTCCGGTAGGGGAGTTGGGATTGGCCCTCCATGAGATGTATGAGGTGTCCAAGTTTCCTTGGGGCTCGGAGCCATATGAGGAATATTTTTCGACGAATGAAGAGATTCAGGTTCTGGAAGACAAGGACCAAAAAATGGCAGCTGTTTTCAAGGAGGTGGCAAGCCACCATTATATGATGCAACGAAGGGAGAGGGGCGGGTCACAGCCCCATGTGACTGCTTGGAGAGATTATGTCTTCAAGCAGGACCTGACGGACCCCTCCAAGATTCGGTTTATGACTCCGCAAGGACTGAGTCACACGGAGGTGACCTCCAACATGAGCCGACTGGGCGAGAAGACTCCTCATTCAAACGAGAGAAGTGCCGACGTATATAGTTGTTTCTGGCATTGCGTGCACCGAATGTCTTCCAAGGCAGTGTTGACTGCATACTTGTTGATATGGCTCCGGGTCTATGTGTTCTCGGGCGGATCTGGATCCGTAGAGAGAGTGAGTAGGAACCTCATTTTGCCAGCGATAAAACTGATTTTTGGTCGTCCTCTGGCACTCCTTCCCGTAATGGAGTGTAACCTGTTGCGAGGTTTAAGAGATTTTGCCGATGATGTGGTCTACGAGAGGGGCAAAAAAGACAACTTTTCCCGAGCTGAGCTACCATTCCATTATTTGATGGGATGGTTAATTCTGCATCATCTAAATATGATGAGCCCAGGCCTTGAAGAGGATCATGTTAAAGGTGACGCCTTTATCCGTCGCTTCTATAAGAGGAAGTGGCTGCAAACCGGTGTCCCTGTTTGCATGAAGGTTTTGTCTTATCTTCAAGGGTGGGAAATCACCAAGGTCAGTCCCGTCTTCACAGATTTTGAGGCTGACCAAGAACTAGAAGACTCCGGTGAAGATGGGATCGCCCTACCGACATGGGGGTTTCGCTGGCTGTAGAGTATTCGACCGTCCCATTTGGTCTACCGTAGCAAAAATAGGTGTTATCTGGAGCCGTATCTTCCGAGTCGGTTTGCGCGCCAGTTTGGTTATACCCAGCTGATGTTAAGGAACCCCAGTAATAGTCTGGGGTTTGTTGGGAGTTTACTAGATGGGGCCCGGGGTTGGCAATTGCACTGGAGTTCGTTTCACTACTCCAGTTCACAACCTTCGACTGCAAATCTTGTATTCAACTGTGAAGCTATATTGTGCCATGAACACCGTGTCCCCAGATTATGACAGGGAGACTAGCTTTATTGTTGGAACCCAGCTAGAGGCGACAAAAAATATGCTCATGGCGGCCCGGTCATATTGTCCACCGGAGGTCACAGGTTATCTGGCTGCTGTTGCAGCCTTAACGAGGGGTACTCAAGAAGAGCTCCCAGCTGGAAAGAGGCGTGCCGACGCGGAGGCCGGTTCGTCTGCGCCAAAAAGATCGAAGAAAGCGATGACTCTGAAGGTAGGAGATTCGGGAGTGCCACCTGTAGTACCAACGGAATCAGCTTCCGTTGAAGTAAGTCCCACATAATCTGTTTTGTTCTTTGGTCTTTGTGACTTATGTCCTCTCTCTTTTATAGGAGGTACCGAAGAAGAAACCTCGGGTTTCGAAACCGAGTATTAGCAGACCGAAGGAGGTGGCGAGCTCTTCCGACGAGCGCATTCCTCCGATAATAGCTTCTCCCAGGGGAGGGAGCGCTGATGACGTCGCTTCTGTGGATATTTTGGTATCTCCAGGATACGTTGGAAGGGAATCTAAAGATGTACTTGCACCTCAGGTTGCTGAGGTCTCTCATGGAGCCTCGACCGAGAGCAGATCCATCCATTGAGGGGATGCTGGAAGCATTGAGGCCTCAAGGGGAGTTGTGAGAAAAGTCCTTTCAGACGAGGAGGAAGTATGGAGCTCGTCTTCTTCTGACGATGGCTCCAAGAAGATGTTGATCAAGCTGTCAGAGAGATTGCGTCTAGCGAAGACGTCTCTGACAAGAATTTACCGATTGGGCTTCCCCCCGGTTGCGGTACCGAGGCGCTGGTCGAACACGAGACCTCGTGGCCAAGCCCTACCCCTGCCTCGGAAGTGGAGGTTGATGTAGTAGGGTCGACGTCACTGCCGAGCCCTATACCCATCCCTGTAGGGGGAGCTGATGCAGGTGATCCGATTCTTCTTCCGCGGAAATTGTCAGGGGCGAATCTTGTAGCTTCGAATGAAAGAGATAGCCGTCTTGTCCCGGCCGGGGATAATATCGTCAACCCGGATGTCGGAGGACCATCCGTCATTGGCTTTGATAAGGGCAAGGGCCCTGTGGTGGAGGACACACCTCCTGCTCTTTCCACTTGGGAGACAATATCAACGCCCTATCTGGCTCCTCCTGTCCACTTGGCACCTCGGGCTAGTGACAAAGTGCAAGTCCCTGACGAGAGAGGGTCTGCTGAGGTTGAGGTTGTAGCCTCGCAGATTGAGGTCGGTGGGTCTTCTGCAGGTCCGCTGTCCGGAGTAGCTCCTCCAACTCCTGCTATGACGCCTCAGGTGTTGGCAGACGCGGACGAGTATGTACAATTTGTTATTGAAGCAGTGTACAAGATGCTGCAGAAAGGCATATCAACGGTGCTGAATGCGAACGGGAGTTTTGCGATGGCAAAAGCCATGGCGCTTCCCTCCATTAGTTTGATACGTTTGTACCAGGAACATGATCATACGGTCGAGATTCTGGAGGCATCGGTGGCCGAGCTCAACCAGCTTCTTTCTGAGCTTCAGAGTATCCGGCGAAATGACTTTTCTGCTCTGATAGAAGCGGAAAAGAAGAAATTGATAGCTAAAGTCGAGTCATCGTATCAGGCTACGGTGGTTGTCTGGGACCGCGAGGTGGCCGAAGCTGAGGCTGCGGTGAAGAGGTTATCTCAATCCATGCAAAAAAAGATGGAGTTGCGGGCCTCGTTGGAAGCTAGCATAGCGGAGGTCATTGCCAAGATCCGTCATCTTGAAGACCAGCGAGCCCAACTCTTGTTAGATGCTGAGCGAGTCAAGGCTGAACATGTAGCATCTAAGGAGAAGGAAGCAGCTTTTACCCGCCAGATCCTTGCCTTGACCCACCAGCGGCAACAGCTAGACAAGAAGTATGAGACTGAAAGAACAAATAGGAGGAAGCAGCTTTTACCCGCCAGATCCTTGTCCTTGCCCTGACCCACATGTGTCAAGAAGCCGAACGTCGGGTCTTGGCGACCACAGAGGCTCGGGCGAAAAACTTGAAGCATCGGATTGAAGAACTTTCTGCCAATCCTAGTGATGCTTGGGGATTGTAGACTTTTTTTTGTTATTTTGTAGTTTGCAACTTCTGTTGGGGATGTAATCCTTTACTTTAATAAAAGATAAAGAATTTTGTGGTGTGTTCATTTTTGTTGTCATGAATTGATGATTTGTGTGGACCTATTATCTTTTGTGTACCTTGGTTTTTAGGTACATATAATAAGTTTGAGAGAACCGACATGTTTGCTCAGAGGTAATGTGGACGTGGCAAATACGGGGTTCAAATGACAGAATCTTCCTACTCAGAGGTGTTATGGACGTGGTAGGAGTGACTCTGGAGGAATACGCAGAACTACTCAGAGGTAATATGGACATGGAAGTTCTGCGATCGATGTACGGCAACGCAGGGGTTGTTCGTACAGGATGTTTACTCTGAGGTAATATGGACGTGGTAAACATGATAAGCAGCACAATCCTACGTGGTGTAAGATTACGCTTTGCAGGGCGTAGAGGAGCAACTCAGAGGTAATGTGGACATGGTTGTTCTTCTACTGGGGATAGAATGTCGCGGAACAACTGGGTTCCGAAAGCATAAGATTTTTGTGAAGGGAAGATGTATGTGAGCTCTGATGATCAGGTCCACTGACTCCCTTGTTGGGTAGAGATGGAACTACATGTCTGAAAGATGTCATGAGTAGTACTTCTTTAGGAACTTGCCATTGATGGGCATCATGAACAAGTTCCCGTTTGGTCGAGCGAGGCGGTAGGCACCGTTTGAGTACACTTTCTCTATGATGAAAGGTCCTTCCCATTTAGGCTCGAACTTTCCTGGTGTTTTGTGAGTCAACACCATCGGCCTCCTGACTGCCAGGACCAGGTCGCCTATTTGAAAAGTTCTCTGCTTGACCTTTTTGTTGAAAGCCTGTGATATACGGGCTTGATAGAGCTCAATAAACTGCTGAGCTAGGAGACATTTTTCGTCAAGTGCCTCCAATTCTTGCAGACGGCGACATTGATTGTCTTCTTCTATTAATTTGTTTGTGAGCGCCACACGGAGTAAGGGTATCTGAATCTCGAGAGGCAGTACCGCTTCACTCCCGTAGACTAAGGAGAACGGGGTGTTGTCCGTTGGAGTCCATACCGTTATACGGTAGGCCCAAAGACAATCGCCGAGCTTTTTATCCCAGTCGCGTTTGTTGGATGACACGACCTTTTTGAGTAGCTTGACGATAGTCTTGTTAAAAGCCTCGGCCAATCGTTTGCTGCCGGATTGTAGGCAGTTGATGCCACGTTCTGAATTCAATTTTTGTCACAGAATCTGCTGAAAGCATGGCTGATGAACTGTGGACCGTTATCGTGGATAATCCTTCGAGGTACCCCAAAACGGTAGATGACATGGTACTTGATGAAGCTGATCACCCTGGAGCTCTTTACTTTCGTCAGTGGAACTGCTTTTGCCCATTTGGAGAAGTAGTCGGTGATGGCTAAGATGAAGCGGTGTCCCCTCGATGATGGAGGGGTGATAGGTCCTACAATATCCATGCCCCAAGCTTCGTAGGGCCAGAAGGCGACCGTAGGATGTAGTGATTCCGACCGTGTATGGATAAAGTCGGCGTGAAGCTAGCACGCATGATATTTTTTAGCATAGTCGACGGCGTCGGCTGCCATGGTTGGCCAGTAATAACCCATGCGTCGCAGTCGATCCTGCAACTTAGGACCAGGTTGATGAGCCCCGCAAGTTCTATCATGGGCTTCCCAAAGGGCTTCGGCTGCTTCTTCGTTAGATAGACATCGAAGGAGAAGTCCATCGAAGGAACGTCGGTACAGCGTTTTAGTAGCTGTATCATAATAAAACCGAAGGGAACGCCTTCTAACCGAGACGACTTCTTTCGGGTCTTCTGGGAGAATTCTATAGACAATGAAGTCGATGAATGGGAACCTCCAGTCTCGGACATTAACACCGGTACTTGTCGTCATGGCATGGGCCATTTGTGAGGTTATTTTTGGGACAGACCAAGTGTCACGACCCGCACCTTGAAGAGGGGCACGAGTACGTGGTTACGTCCAGCCTACGCCGCAGTATCGGCGGTAGAACGCTGTATATAGGATATGTAAATACTACGACTAAAACAGATAAATGTACCTGTACAGTATATACACTCCGAATGGAGGTGACATAGCAATACGGTCTCAATCACATATATCAAACTAAGGTAGATAGCACGGAAAAGGAAAATACGACAGATAAATCAGAAAATGAGTCCAAGATCCACAAGTCAGAGCTATACACAAAATATCCAGAGTCTCAGAAAATATATAATAGGTACTACAAATCTGAAAGTGCTAGCTGGCTCGCAGGCCAGGCAAATCTAGTTAAACTACACTACTCAGGGCGAGCAAAATCTAATGGCTCTACCAACAAGCCACAGTCTAAGTCTACTCCGTCAGACTCTACCCCATAGTAGGTCGGGCAATCAGCCTCTGAATCATCTGTAAAATTTGTCAACGATATCCTGTCAGGAAAATGAACAAGTACAAACACCAACAGCAGTTGTATATGAATTGACAAAAGCTATAAGAGACAGTATAATGAAATACAAGACAAGGATATGTAAAGTACAGGGTAAAACCAACAGGAAATGTATAATAGGTGTGCGTACCGAATAGAACAACAATATGTATGTAGGATTGCTTAGAAACTATCCGGGAGCCGAGTTACAACCCTTAAACCAAACAAGGACCTGGGTTGTAACTCTTCTCCCGAACAGAACTTAGCCTCCTAGGATAAATAAATATGAAAAGGTGCCTTGAATTATTAGTGCGTCATGTGATCGGTTTGGGAAACATGTTCAAGCTTTTCATCTGACCGGCTACGAACAAATAACAAGTGTGAAACAACAAGTGTGAAGATAAGGCCGGTCACCATGGAAAGTTCAAGTAGCTATGAACAAGTGTCGAGTACAAGTGTGAAGAACAAGTGGGTATTTTGATCACACAACCACTAATAACTCCCCATCCCCGAATAGTATAAAAGATCCGGTCATAACACGTCATGACACGGGATTCAAAAGCAGGTGATCAGCCCACTCCCAAGTCCATGTCTATATAAGTACAAGTAACAAATCGAGTCATGTACCAATATACCAAGTAATCCGGGAACAACATCTCATGACAGGATCCGATATATACTAGTCCGTGAAATATCGTGTCTGAAAATCAAGTAAGACACTACAACTGAATCGGATATAGCAGATATCAAGACAATAAAAACTATCAGCGAATATACTCGCCTGTAGTCCTGAGCTGATAGGGTGAACAGACGCTCAGAGTGATCACAGACCTAAAATAAGATACTATGAGTCAAACAGGGCTAAATACTGAAAAATGAAGCTAATACAAGCCATGAATGCAAGTCTAAGTCAAAACTAGGTCAATCTAGGTCAAACTGAGTCACACTAGGTCATACTGGTTCATACTAGGTCACACTAGGTCATTGGGAGTCATTCCAAGTCAAACTAGGTCAAACGGGGTCAAGGGTTGACTTACAGTTGACTTTTGGTCAAAAAGTCAACTCTGGTCAACTCTGGTCAACACTGAGTCAACCCTGGGTCAACCTTAGGTCAAACAAGTCAAATGTTGACTAACAGTTGATTTTCAGTCAACTGGTCAACTCTAGGTTGGTTTCGGTCAAATCGGGTCGCTTAAAGGCTAAGTTTGACTCTCGGTTGACTTTTGTTGACTTTTGGTCAAAAAGGTCAACCGACGTCAAAACTAGTCTTAGAGTACCATATTTGATCATTACCAACCACGGGAATCAAGTTCTAACTCTATCTTAGGCTTCTAACACAATTACCCTATTCCTAGGCAAAACTAGCATTTACCCTTCCAAGGTAAATCTCGATACCTTGCCCAAACCCAAGAAAACCCCGTAAATACCCATGGTACTAACCTAGGCTCCTTAGGGTAGCTAGATATCAACCTATCTAAGGTTTACCTACCAAGAAATTTGGGTATCCTAAGTATCTAAATCATCTTATGACACATGATAACCATTTACCCATTACCTTACCTATATCATGAATTTACCCTTTTCTATACCACACTCATCAACACCACTCACTCCCACATGATACCACACTCTATTAGGCTTCTTTATAGGTTTCCTAATAGTTTAGACATAGGCTAATCTATGTACTACTAGGTTCACTCATGAGAAGGCTCACACACACACACACACACACACACAACTCACAAACACACCCACACACAAGGGCAAAATATGGACAGATTTTGGGGGACTTGTGGGGACTGAATGGTGGGTATTTGGGACTGATTTTGAATGGTTGTGGACTGATTTTGAATGGTGTTTTGGGGCTGTGCATGTGGGGCAAGTTAGGGGCTGATTTGGTGTCAAAGTGGGGGGCTAAATGTGGTGTTTTGATGGGACAAGTGGACTGTTTTGGATCAAAAAATAGGACAGCCATGGGCTGGACAGCAGTACATGGCTGTTAGGGGCTATTTTTGGGTGTATAATGACAACAGTACTTGGTTTAAAAACAGCCATCTATTGGACAGAAATTTGGGTTCAATGGGGGACTTTTTCGTGGGGGAAAAGTGGTTTAAGGGGCAGCCATTAGTGTGGGGTTATGGTGGACTGTTTTGATAGTGAAGAGGATGGGGCTTTGGTGGCTGTTAGGACAGTAGTTTGGGGGGGGGGGTCCGTTATGGACAGCAGGTTGGGTTCTCTCCTCCCTCTACTTCACTCTCACACCCCCACAAACTCATCTCTAACTCACCCACAAACACACAAACATAACAACAAACACCACCACTACAAATACAACCACACATACACTCAAGCTCCCCCTCCCCCTTGGCCGAACCTGTCAAGACCCTCTCCCCAAGCACAACAACAACTCTCCATCACAATATATACACCAATATATATATATATAAACCATATATATATATATATATATATATATATATATATATATAAAAAAAAAAAATATATATATATATATATATATATATATATATATATATATATATATATATATATATATATATATAACCACATATATATATATTCATATGAAAAAGTATGAATATGACACATTAAGATACATGGAAGAACACATTCTAAAACATGTAAAAATCTGGAAAAATAGTAAGAACAACACAAAAATCAATACACAACACTATCCATGTGTCCAAATGGAGGTTTTTCCTATTGGGACACAAACCTACATATTGGATACCTCTAAAATATCCAAATGGACACAAAATGGTCTCTAATGGAGACACAATCATGAAAAACATTCCTATGGGTTTCCTAACCATTCTACATGAGAAGAAAACTAATTTGGAGAAGAGATTACCTAATTTTGGAGAAGGAACAAGGGTGGAGCTCTCAAGAAAAATGGAGGAAACCCTTAGAGAAGAAGAAGAAGAAAGTGGATGAGAATAAAAGATGGTGTTTCTCTCTCCTAACCACCTACATGTGGCTGGACATATGGCTCCAAAACCCCCTTTTCCTAATTACAAGTTTGCCCTTCTATTGTTTTATTAGCTCCTTACAAGGTTGCTTAGGGTTTGGGGGTTAAAAATGTAAATCTAGTGTTCTAATTAGGTCTAACCTAATCCATGGAGTCATGACTAATCCCTCTAACTTTTGATGGTAATATTGTGGGCCATGGCTAGCTAGTGTGTGGGCCCGCTAAGGTCAAAACTACTCCGGGTCCCCGAAACAAGTCAAAACAAGTCGGAATGAGTTAAAATTCGAACCCGATTCAAATATCCCCAAAATAATACAAATAATAAATAAATAATTCCAAAATAATTTTTAAAGTAGAAAATTACAAAAATACCCCTGTTTCTGGAAACTGGGGGTGACAAATCTATCCACCTTAAAAAAATTTCGTCCTCGAAATTAAAACCAAACAATAGTAAAATTTCAAATTCACAAGTCATGGCTAAAAATTTAAAATGATTAAAATCTCAAAAAAATCGAAGCAGGAATTAAATGACTAAATTTATAAAATTTAAAGCTATTCTCAAATATAAGTCTATCCACCCTAAAAGAATCATCCAAAAACTTAAAACAAAGTAAACACACAAAACAAAAAATCATGCAATTTGATAATCATATGCGTCTGTCCAATAATCATGATACTCATAATCTTCGTCATGCCAGTGAGCAAGGCTACGATAATGACAGAGTCCTCAACTACGGTACATACCTCTAGAATTATGGTATTTAAAATTTTCGCATTGCCGCTAGCTTGGCAGCGAAAACCTTAAATTTCCACACCCGAGAAATACGTCCATAGTCCGACTATATGTCCTCACTCTGCCTGCTAGCATGACCCTAGAAGATTCTAAAATCTCATAATCGAGGCGACCTAGCCCATACGACTTATCTCAAATGGAATTCACATCATAAGTACAATTTCATCAAATGATCAAGGAACAGATAGAATCAAATTTCAAGACAGTTTACGAAGGCAAATACGGAAAGAAGATTCGAAAGATTGGAACCTACTATATGCTCTGCTACTGCCTGAGTGGGCTCAACAGTCATGGCGAACACATGCCCCTGCTGGCCTCCTCTAGCCTGTCGCACTCTATCCTGGCCTGCCTGTCTGGCTGCACGGGCAGTACAGTCCCTCATCTGATGATCTGGAGCTCCACAGAACAGACAAACTCCCAGCCTCAATCTACAGACCTCTCTGGTGTGCCCTATCTTCTTGCAGAAGGCACACTGGATGGCCTGCCTCTGGCCCTGGTGCTGCTGGACACGCGCTGGTGCCTGCTGAAACTGCAACTGAGGCTGCTGCTGCTGAAACTGCCTCTGCTGGAAATGTGGGCGCTTCGCTGGCCTTGCACTCGAACTAGCTCCAAGAGCGTCACTGCTCCTCTTCGGCTTGAGGCCGAAGTCCTCCTCTGCAATCTGAGCCTCCATAAGGATCTGCTCGAAGGTCGCGTCTCGTCGTCCAGATGTGCGAGTGCGCACTGCATGAATGAGACCCCTCCTGAACTTCCGGTCCTTGTACCCCTCATCCTGAACCAAACTGGGTGCAAACCTGCTCAAGCGGAAGAACTCTGCTGCGTATTCGTCTACCGACGAGTTCTCCTGCACCAAACTGGCAAACTGCCCCTCCAAAGCTGACACGGCTACGTCCGGGTAGAACTTCTCCTTAAAGAGCTTCTTGAAGTCCTCCCAAGACAAACCTCTCACTGACGCATGCAGATCCGTGCGGTACCAAGTCAGCACTATATCGAAGAACTGGCTCGCTACAGACGTTACCCACAGACCTCTCGGGACCTCTGCCAACTCCAGACTCCGCTGGACATCCTCTAGCCAGTCGTCCGCGTATAGGATACCCTCGGTACCCCTGAACTCTCGCGGGTTCATCTTCCTGAAGTGGAGGTGTGTACCAGGCCTCCCCTGACCCTGCTGCTGTGCTGGTGCTCCCTGAACTGTAGCCGGTGCACCTCTCTCTACTGCTGCCATAGCTAACTGATGTGAGTTCTCCATCGTCTGTCGTAGCACCTCCGTCGGACGGTGCTGTGCCTCTGCCTGTGCTCTCTGTGTCTGCAATATCTGCTGCAGAAGGGCCATCATCTCCTAAGCATTTGTCGGTAGCTGAGGCGGCGGTAGAAGAATGTCAGGGATGACCATGGACGGTCTCGCTGCTGGAGGTAGAAGACCTCCTGAAACCGTCGCTGCCGCTCCCGCCTAAAGGGCAGGGACTGAATGGCAGCTTCCTGAACTACAGCTCCCCCAGCTGGAGGTGGAAGACCTCCGGGAACTGCCGCTGCTACTCCTGCCTGAAGGGCAGGGACTGAGGCTACTGCTCTCCCGACTGCTACTCCCATAGCCGGAGGTGGAAGACCTCCCGGACCTGACCTTTCTGGAACTGTACTAGGCCCTGCCGCCTGAGAACGAGTCACCGTCATCCTGAAGATGAATTGAACCCAAGAGATCAATATGGCACAAGATAAGATATTATCAAAGGAGGACAATTGAATTCAAATGCAAGAAGAGTTGTCATGGTAATCAAAAGATCAGAAATGTACTAAAATGTGATTGAGTAACTCCTATCATACCCTAGATCCTATGTCCTAGTCGCAGACTCGTAATTAGCACTCTAAGTTGAGCACCATTACGAGATCGCACTAATTGCGACTCTGACCTGCGTGGGCCACCACAAAAATGTGTCACGACCCGCACCCTGAAGAGGGGCACGAGTACGTGGTTACGTCCAGCCTACGCCGCAGTATCGGCGGTAGAACACTGTATATAGGGTCTGTAAATACTACGACTAAAACAGATAAATGTACCTGTACAGTATATACACTCCGAATGGAGGTGACATAGCAATACGGTCTCAATCACATATATCAAACTAAGGTAGATAGCACGGAAAAGGAAAATACGATAGATAAACCAGAAAATGAGTCCAAGATCCACAAGTCAGAGCTATACACAAAATATCCAGAGTCTCAGAAAATATATAATAGGTACTACAAATCTGAAAGTGCTAGCTGGCTCGCAGGCCAGACAAATCTAGCTAAACTACACTACTCAGGGTGAGCAAAATCTAATAGCTCTACCAACAAGCCACAGTCTAAGTCTACTCCGTCAGACTCTACCCCATAGTAGGTCGGACAATCAGCCTCTGAATTATCTGTAAAATTTGTCAACGATATCCTGTCAGAAAAATGAGCAAGTACAAACACCAACAGCAGTTCCATATGAATTGACAAAAGCTATAAGAGACAATATAATGAAATACAAGACAAGGATATGTAAAGTATAGGGTAAAACCAACAGGAAATGTATAATAGGTGTGAGTACCGAATAGAACAACAATATGTATGTAGGATTGCTTACGAACTATCCGGGAGCCGAGTTACAACCCTTAAACCAAATAAGGACCGGAGTTGTAACTCTTCTCCCGAACAGAACTTAGCCTCCTAGGATAAATAAATATGAAAAGGTGCCTTGAATTATTAGTGCGTCATGTGATCGGTTTGGGAAACATGTTCAAGCTTTTCATCTGACCGGCTACGAACAAATAACAAGTGTGAAACAACAAGTGTGAAGATAAGGCCGGTCACCATGGAAAGTTCAAGTAGCTATGAACAAGTGTCGAGTACAAGTGTGAAGAACAAGTGGGTATTTTGATCACACAATCACTAATAACTCCCCATCCCCGAATAGTATAAAAGATTCGGTCATAACACGTCATGACACGGGATTCAAAAGCAGGTGATCAGCCCACTCCCAAGTCCATGTCTATACAAGTACAAGTAATAAATCGAGTCATGTACCAATATACCAAGTAATCCGGGAACAACATCTCATGACAGGATCCGATATATACTAGTCCGTGAAATATCGTGTCTGAAAATCAAGTAAGACACTACAACTGAATCGGATATAGCAGATATCAAGACAATGAAAACTATCAGTGAATGTACTCGCCTATGGTCCTGAGCTGATAGGGTGAACAGACGCTCAGAGTGATCACAGACCTAAAATAAGATACTATGAGTCAAATAGGGCTAAATACTGAAAAAGAAAGCTAATACAAGCCATGAATGCAAGTCTAAGTCAAAACTAGGTCAATCTAGGTCAAACTGAGTCACACTAGGTCATACTGGTTCATACTAGGTCACACTAGGTCATTGGGAGTCATTCCAAGTCAAACTAGGTCAAACGGGGTCAAGGGTTGACTTACAGTTGACTTTTGGTTAAAAAGTCAACTCTGGTCAACTCTGGTCAATACTGAGTCAACCCTGGGTCAACCCTAGGTCAAACAAGTCAAATGTTGACTAACAGTTGATTTTCAGTCAACTGGTCAACTCTGGGTTGGTTTCGGTCAAATCGGGTCGCTTAAAGGCTAAGTTTGACTCTCGGTTGACTTTTGTTGACTTTTGGTCAAAAAGGTCAACCGACGTCAAAACTAGTCTTAGAGTACCATATTTGATCATTACCAACCACGGGAATCAAGTTCTAACTCTATCTTAGGCTTCTAACACAATTACCCTATTCCTAGGCAAAACTAGCATTTACCCTTCCAAGGTAAATCCCGATACCTTGTCCAAACCCAAGGAAACCCCGTAAATACCCATGGTACTAGCCTAGGCTCCTTAGGGTAGCTAAATATCAACCTATCTAAGGTTTATCTACCAGGAAATTTGGGTATCCTAAGTATCTAAATCATCTTATGACACATGCTAACCATTTACCCATTACCTTACCTATATCATGAATTTACCCTTTTCTATACTACACTCATCAACACCACTCACTCCCACATGATACCACACTCTATTAGGCTTCTCTATAGGTTTCCTAATAGTTTAGACATAGGCTAATCTATGTACTACTAGGTTCACTCATGAGAAGGCTCACACACACACACACACAACTCACAAACACACCCACACACAAGGGCAAAATATGGACAGATTTTGGGGGACTTGTGGGGACTGAATGGTGGGTATTTGGGACTGATTTTGAATGGTTGTGGACTGATTTTGAATGGTGTTTTGGGGCTGTGCATGTGGGGCAAGTTAGGGGCTGATTTGGTGTCAAAGTGGGGGGCTAAATGTGGTGTTTTGATGGGACAAAAGTGGACTATTTTGGGTCAAAAAATAGGACAGCCATGGGCTGTTTTTGGACAGCAGTACATGGCTGTTAGGGGCTATTTTTGGGTGTATAATGACAGCAATACATGGTTTAAAAACAGCCATCTATAGGACAGAAATTTGGGTTCAATGGGGGACTGTTTCGTGGGGGAAAAGTGGTTTAAGGGGCAGCCATTAGTGTGGGGTTATGGTGGACTGTTTTGATAGTGAAGAGGATGGGGCTTTGGTGGCTGTTAGGACAGTAGTTTTGGGGGGGAGGGGGGTCAGTTATGGACAGCAGGTTGGGTTCTCTCCTCCCTCTACTTCACTCTCACACCCCCACAAACTCATCTCTAACTCACCCACAAACATAACAACAAACACCACCACTACAAATACAACCACACATACACTCAAGCTCCCCCTCCCCCTTGGCCGAACCTGTCAAGACCCTCTCCCCAAGCACAACAACAACTCCCCATCACAATATATACACCAATATATATATAAACCATATATATATATATATATATATATATATATATATATATAAATATATATATATATATATATTTTATATATATATATATATATATATATATATATATATATATATATATATATATATATATATATATATATATATATATAACCACATATATATATTCACATGAAAAAGTATGAATATGACACATTAAGATACATGGAAGAACACATTCTAAAACATGTAAAAATCTGGAAAAATAGTAAGAACAACACAAAAATCAATACACAACACTATCCATGTGTCCAAATGGGGGTTTTTCCTATTGGGACACAAACCTACATATTGGACACCTCTAAAATATCCAAATAGACACAAAATGGTCTCTAATGGAGACACAACCATGGGAAACATTCCTATGGGTTTCCTAACCATTCTACATGAGAAGAAAACTAATTTGGAGAAGAGATTACCTAATTTTGGAGAAGGAACAAGGGTGGAGCTCTCAAGAAAAATGGAGGAAACCCTTGGAGAAGAAGAAGAAGAAAGTGGATGAGAATAAAAGATGGGGTTTCTCTCTCCTATCCACCTACATGTGGCTGGACATATGGCTCCAAAACCCCCTTTTCCTAATTACAAGTTTGCCCCTCTATTGTTTTATTAGCTCCTTACAAGGTTGCTTAGGGTTTGGGGGTTAAAAATGTAAATCTAGTATTCTAATTAGGTCTAACCTAATCCATGGAGTCATGACTAATCCTTCTAACTTTTGATGGTAATATTGTGGGCCATGGCTAGCTAGTGTGTGGGCCCGCTAAGGTCAAAACTACCCCTGGTCCCCGAAACAAGTCAAAACAAGTCGGAATAAGTTGAAATTCGAACCCGATTCAAATATCCCCAAAATAATACAAATAATAAATAAATAATTCCAAAATAATTTTTAAAGTGGAAAATTATAAAAATACCCATATTTTTGGAAACTGGGGGTGACACCAAGTCTCGTCCGACTACCGTGACGTAGTGTTGAGTCCCGAGAGGTGCTGCAAATGAAGCTGCGAGGCCGGCCAGAGCGTCATCCTCTAGGTTTTGTAACTGAGGTACGTGTTCTATAAAGAACTTAGTGAAGGTTGAAATAATATTCAATACAGCTTCATGTTAAGGAACCAGATCTTCATGGCGAACTTCGTACTGCCCTCGGATTTGATTAACAACGAGTTTTGAGTCGCCGTAAGCTTCCAGATGATCCACCCCCAGTTATTGTGCCAGCTGGAGTCCCATGATGAGAGCGTTGTACTCAGCAACATTGTTGGAGCATGGCTTCGAAAGGGAGTAAGCACGCTGGATGACCAGCTGATCGGGGGAGACTAAGACCACCTCCACTCCTGTGATGATTTGGCCTTTGGGGCCTATTCTTGAAGCACCATCAAAAAACACCCGCCACACGGAGTTTTCTTCGGTGACGTTTGATTCTTGGACCTCATCCGGGATGTCTTCATAGAGTCTGGAGGACTCCGGGATGGGGTACACGGCTAAAAAGTCGGCTAGAGCTTGACCCTTGACGGCTTTTTGTGGAACGAACACCATGTTGTACGGCGTCAACAGGATTGCCCATGTAGCTAGTCAGGAGTTCAAAGATCCCGGTTTCGTCATGAGAACCCTGAGTGGATTGACTTGGAAGATGACATGAATTGTCTGGCCCAAAATATAATGACGAGTCTTTTGGATGGCGAACACCAAAGCCAAACACTCCTTTTCAACGGAGTTGTACCGGTATTCAGCCCCGATCATCGTTCTACTAAGGTAGTAGATAGCTTGCTCGTAGCCCGCATCGTTGTTCTGAGCCAACAAAGCACCGAGGGAATGATCCATGGCACGGACGTAGAGGAGAAATGGTTTGTCTGCGACAGGTACCACCAGGACTGGCGGGCTCGTCAGGTAAGCTTTGATATCGTCGAAAGCTTTCTGGCATTCTTCTATCCAGACGTAGGAGACTCCCTTCATCATGAGCTGGGTGAAGGGTTGGCATTTTTCGGAAAGGTTTGCTATAAACCTTCGGATGTATGCCAGACGCCCTTGCAGGCCTCGAAGTTCTCGGAGGTTCTTCGGAGGGTCCATGTCAAGGATGGCTTTGGTTTTCTCGGGATCGACATGAATGCCTTTCGCCGTGATAATGAAGCCCAAGAACTTTCTACTAGAAACCCCAATGAAGGATTTAGCGGGATTCATCTTGAGTTGATGCGCTCGCATGAGATCGAAGACTGTCTTTAGGTCATGTAGGTGATCACCTTTGAGACGGCTCTTGACTGCGATGTCATCAACATAGCATTCAACTGTCTTACGAAGATGTTTACGAAAGATGGTACTCATAGCTCGTTGGTATGTAGCACCGGCGTTCTTCAAGCCAAAGGGCATCACTGTGTAGCAGAAAATCTCCTTCGGAGTCATGAATGACGTGTGCTTTGCGTCATCGGGGAACATTTTGATCTGGTTGTAGCCCAAATACCCATCCATGAAAGACATGTGTTCGAAGCCACATGTACTATCGATCATCACGTCTGTGATTGGAAGCGGGAATTTGTCCTTCGGGCAAGCAGTATTGAGATCCCTGAAGTCGATACAGACCCGTATTTTCCCATTCTTCTTGGTGACAGGGACGACATTGGCCACCCAGTCCGGATGTTGCTCTTCACGGATGAACCCGCTGCTCAGGAGTTTGTCTACCTCCTGATCGATGGCGTTCACGATATTGGGACGAAAATACCGTTGTTGTTGCTTTACAGGCTTAGCATCAGGCAAGATGTTAAGTCTATACATCGCGATCTGGAGATCAAGTCCCAGCATATCTTCGTAGCTCCAGGCGAAGACGTCGATGTATTCTTTGGCCAATTAGACCAAAGACTCCCGGTCCTCTCCCTTTAGACTTTTGCTGATGAAGATGGGCTTGGAAGGAGATCCATCCCCAAGGTCAACTTGTTCGACCTCGTCTTCGGTAGGGGGTTCACGTAATTCAAAATGAGACTCCCACTATGCTTCTAGGTGTTGAGCCCAGGGTTCTTCCTCAAAGAATTCTGGCATTTGGTCATCTTTATCCTCTTGGGTTTATGTAGATGCCATATTGACTGATAACACCCTCTTGAGGACTGAGCCGATACTGGTATCGGAATCCCAAGTTGATGCTTCGGATGAATGAGAGTGTCCCATTTCTTCTGCCTCCGAACTCTCTGGAGTTGTCGACGGCGTGACATAGCCTACCCCCCGTCGAGTACGATGATAGTATTCCTGCGGCTTTCCTTTAGGTGTTGGAAGTCGAAGGAAAAGACGCCGGCCTTTACCGTAGTTCAGGCCTTTGTTGCTTTTCAGGTCGTAACCCATCTTTTCAATGAGGTACTTCGCCTTGTCCGTGTACCGATAGACTTGTATTCTGTCGGTATCTGGTTCTGGCTCGAGTGACGGGAGGTCTTGATGATGCTCGACTTTACCGAAGATGATAGGTTCTTCATCCCGATTCCGCTGTGGGACTATAAAACAGACTCCTTGGGACGGGACTACTCGATTTATATGATTGACGATCGTTATTTGTGTTTGTAACGACCGTAGAGCATTATCTAGTGTATACATGGCATTCCAATGTGGAAGACTAGAATAATTGAAAGACACTCTATTATTGATAAAACACGAGATTTTGTCCTGCGGGATTACATTATCAAGAGAGGGTGCATCTATATCAGCAGAGATGTACTCTCCTAATCTTCATCTGTGAGCACTAGAGCTGGTTCGGGAGAGTCCACCGCAGACATGGCCTTGGGATCTAAGAGGGCTGTGTGGGCCTTCTCTTTCAGCTTGGATGATTGCGGAGGCTTGCCTTTAAGACGCACCTTCAGGGGTACCTCGACTGCGCCTTCGATGACAGGTGCCTTCCCCTGTAGTTTTGCTACCAGGGGAGCCGACATTTGAGGAGGTCTTCCCTTGAGCCGTATCTTCAAGGGAGCTTCAGTAGGTGCTCTACCTAGAGAGGTTGGTGCTTTTCTAGGTAGCTTGATGGTCATGGGAGACAGCATCTAAGGCGGTTTTCCTTTGAGTTGAATCTTCAAAAGAGCGTCGGAAATCATCTCTGGCTCTATGTCCGGCTCTGCCACTGTTTCTGCTTCATCATCAGTGTCGTTGACTTTTCCTTCATCAAACGACTTATATAAGCTAGCGTCGGTGAAGTAAGCTTCGACCCCCTTGAAAGGGTCAATGTCTACGAACTCTGTCCGAATGATGTCGTTGGTTGACACGTACTTCATAAATTAGTGGAGTATAGATGGAACCACCATGTATTCATGCAGCCACGGGCGACCCAACAGGAGGTTGTAGTTGACGTCGGCAACCACAACATAGCAAGTCACCTCGGTTCGGAGGTTGCCGATATGACACTTCAGCCGTATTTTGCCCAGCGGTTCACTTTTGCTAGCATTGAAGTCGCTGATTGTAGTATTGGAAGGCGCCAGCCGGTACATTGGGATCCCCAGTGTTGACAGCAGAGTCCTAGGGATGATGTTGAGGGAAGACCCTGGATCAATCTGAATCCGTTTCACCTTGACGGAGCCTACATATCCTGTGTAGTACAGTGGCCTGTTGTGCCGGTTGTGCTTGAGCAGCATGTCTTGTTGGGTGAAGGTTATGTTGGAGATGACCTCATCCGTACAATGATAGTACGCACATGTGGTCGGAAGATCCTCGGGCTGTTTGACGTGACTGATGAAGGACTCATCATCCTTCAAGGCTTCACAAAGAGCTTTGCGGGTATCTTTGGAAAAGCGAAGCAGCTCGTACAGAGATAAGCGGGCGGGAGTACCGACAAGTTGTGCCAGTATGTCAAAGTTGTGGGGCTTGGCTAGCCCCGAAGCATTCTTCCTTCGTAAAGGCTTGTCGAAACGGGACGCTACATGCTTCTGTTTATTAGCTGCTGGAGGTTTAAATGGACCTCCTTCTTCGACAGCAGGGACAGTGTAGGGAGGCACCACCTCAATGGCAGCTTCGTCGGGTTGCACGTTCAGCAACGAACGGGTTTGTACAGAAAGAACCTCTTCTGCGGAGGAAGAGACCATACGGCAAGACTTGATCTTCTTTCCCTTAGTTTTGGAGGTAGGGCGTACCCCCGGTTGAGTCACCTCGGAGACGAGATCGGGGTGAACCCATAGGATCTCTCCCCGAGATGTGGTGAGTGGGATGAGTCCATTCATGTTGTCACGAGTAGGTGGTAGGTTGACCACCTCCATTGTCGCCTTTGGGATGGGGACGACGCCATCTTGTGTTGTGGTTGGCGACAAGGTGTCGAATTGGAGCGACACCAGGTTGGCCGAGACTGTCTTTTCCTTATAGTCAACGGAGATAACATTCGCATTAATCATGTGCTGAATATAGTTTTTAAGGATGTAGCAGTCCTGAGTTGGGTATCCGACAAACCGATGGTAGTGACAGTACCTCTGATTGTCCACTCTTCCAACCTCGTCGGGACGCTTCGGGTCTGGCAATTTGATCTTGTCACCCTGCTTCAACATCTCGAAGAGTTGCAAGGTGTCTTAGTCGTTGAAAGAATAGACCTCCTTTGGCCTCGGCGCAAACGGAGGCTTCTGAGTAGGTGCTTGTGCACCTTTGGAGGCATTGACAGTCAATGCCTGCTTCTTCTTTGTCTCACATCCAGGGTTTTTGGCAGCAGGCCGTTTTCCCTTGTCTTCGAAAGCAGGGAAACTAACTCCCAGAAGGCGAGCATTGGATGCCTTCTTTTCAGCTGCTTCAACCTCAATAATCAGCGAGCTCCAATCGGGAGGAGGAGTGGAGTTGAGCCAAAGCTTGATCGCAGGAAGCATGTTCATACTGCAGGAGGAGAGGAGTGCATGTTCTGGCATGCCCGGGGGCAGTCTGAAGCAGGCTTGTCGGAAATATTCGATGAATGCTCGAACCGTCTCCTTCTTCTTCTGACGTACCTTTATCAGGGACGCCATTGTCATATCTTTCCCTCCGTCGTAGAAACGATCGAGGAAGAGACGTGTCAAGTTATCGAAGGAGGATATAGAGTTGTCGGAGAGACTGTAGTACCAGTCGTAAGCCACTCTTTTCAGTGCCCCGACAAACAGGCTGGTGAGTAGCGCATCTTCCTTCTGAAGATATCCCGTTTGAGACTGGAAGTATGTCAGGTACCGATGTGGAGAGTCCTTCCCGTCGTATGGTGTCAACGTTTATGGTTTATACTTGGGAGGATAAACCACTTTGTTCTATTCGAGGGGGTATGGTTGCGGGATCCCCATCTTCTGGCGCTCCTTCTGTCTGTTCTTGGACTCGAAGCGTTCACGCAAGTCCCTGATCATCTCAACCACGTCTTCTGTGGAGCTGGGAGTCGGAGAAGGTGGTACAGCCTGGAGTTGGGCATTTGACGGTTCCGACGTCCGAGGTGCTTCGTGGCGATCTGTATCCAAGGATACCCGTTGAAGGGGTACACTTGATTCTCCATTGGCCCCTGGGTCAGGACCGGTAAAAGGTGCTCTGGCCAAAGCTGACCATATCTCGAACACTGCTTGAGTCAGTGTCTGCATGGAGGCAGAGAGGATTTTGAGTCCTCCCTCCAAGGTATCCATGTGCTGAATGAGGTCTGCTGGCGACGCATCTGACTCCGTATCTCCAGCTCCCGTCATGTATACTGTCATGACGTAACAGGAAGTGGAGGGATCGGTTGAAGCTTCGCTTTCACCCTTGCTCTCTTATAGAAGAGGAACTTCGCCCGGAGCTTCATCTTGGCTACCTCCAGCTATGTTCTGGAGGATGTCTTCGTCTTCGGGATGAAGATCCACAGGGGCTTGACTACCTCAGCTATGTTCGGAAGGCTGACTTCGTCTTCGGGATGAAGATTCGCAAGGGCTTAACCACCCCCAGTTATGTCCTGGAGGATATCAAGGGCTTGACTATCCCCAGCTTCCTCTGAGATCTTCTTTCTCCCCCGGGTGCCCTCAAACACTCCTGAGGACGGGACAGTCGTCTTGGTCTTCCTCGGCTGGCTCTTGGATGAGGACGAGGTCGAGGAGTTGCCAGTCGTCTTTCGAATTGATGGAGAGTTGGAGACTACGTTGTTAGAAGCAATCTTTAGTTCTGGCTCCTCTTCAGTTAAAACCTTCTTCCCGAGGCGACGTTGGAGAGGTGTTGATGATTGCAGCCGCTGGAACACAGACTGCCTTGGTGGGATTGCTGTCTTGCAACAACAGTTGATGGTGACTACAGCACAGGTGTGCCCTATGAGGGGCGCATTGTGCTTGTCAGTTGACTCTCTTGATCGACGTTTGTGAGTGATCACGTTACACAAATCGTTGGAGGAGAGTGCCACCTTCACACCCCCATCAGGCGCATGGCAAGGCCAAGCACCGGGGTGGTCAAGTAAATGCTGTACCCTCTGATCCAACGCAAAAGATGCGCCTAGATCAATAGTAGGGGAGCAACATTTAAAGTGACTTGAACCAGCCTCAAACACACAACCAATGTAGGCACGGGGGTTCAAGACCACTGAGTTTGCCTTGCACGACTCGGTTGCGAACGCAGCAGATGTGCCCAAGTGTGACAAGGACTTTGAAGGTCGTCTCGTTCGTGGCGCAGAAGCACCCGAGTCAACCTTGTACAGTTTACCATTGGCAGCGCGCATGATTGTGAGCGCATGCCTCTGGCTCACTGCTGGTATAGCACGTTCGAGGCGTATTGCCCGTTCTGCCTTGGACTTCTTCGTACCAGCCTGCTGGGGCGCATAGTACTCAGAGTCCAAATTCTCCTTTCCATGACAGCGAGTGAGTCTGTCAAAGATAGATGCCTTCTGTGGCGCATCAGAGTTAATGCGCAGGGCGTTAGCTGCGTCCCTGCTCCGTCGACGCATCTTTCTCGTCTGAGAGGAAGAAGGTTGGGGAATGTGGTCAGCCCCACGCTTCTCCGAGAGATGCGTTGTACCAGTGGGCGCATCTTGGCTGCTGAGGACGTCATCGGGAAGGGTAGGCTGCATCGGCACATCCCCTTCGGTGGTGGTGCCAGGAGCGTCGACCTTGCCCACCCAGGCTTGGCGAGTCTTCTTCGGCTTCGGCAGCCGCTTCGAAGGACTTGCACTGCCTTCAGAGATGAACTCCTCATAAGCCTGTTGATTGAGGCGTACGACCAGCGTCTTGTGGAAGGAGCCGACCTTCACGTCATCAGATTGTGACACAATTTTCTCGGCGGAGGAGAAAGAGGTCCTCAGCAGAGTCACCAGCTTGTTTGCCATTAAAATCTTTTGATCGCAATTTCAATTACAAACAAAACAGTGTTACAATATAGGACTTAGATGTAATCCTAGGAGTATACTTTTGTTTTTCTGGGTCCCTGTGTCGATGGAGCGAGTGGTAATGCATTGACTCCGTTGACGATCTGACGACGGTTCTCGGTTCTCTGAAGGTCTGAGTTGCTCTGGGTACTGGAGCTTGCGGAGAGGAAGAAGACGTTGAGTGTCTATATCTGCCTCTCTTACTGTGTGTGTATAGGTCTTTTTTCGTATTTATCTGTGTGGAAGAAGGAAATGAATCCTCTATTTATAGCTTACAGGCTGGCTGCTCATGCGCGCATATGTAGGATGCGTCTGTACGTGGGGACGTCACGTAATTGAAGCTGCGGAAGGCGCATGGATGATGCACCATCATTTGTGGGTTGAATCCTTCATGCTGCTTTTGTGGGCTGGCACGTAGCAGGGGAGAGGATCTTTCAGTTGTTGAGATCTTGGGTGATTAGCACCCCTTTATAGGCTGAATTGAGTCAAAGGACACGTGGCGCGTATCCGTAGCTCAATGATCTCAAATTTGATGGAGGGTAATCTGATAGGATGCGCCTGGGATTGGGCGCATGAGAAGACTTTAGCTCGCAACCATCAGGAGTTACGAACTAGTCTGGGCGCATGGCTTTTGAGGCGCATGCGAGGCTTCAGTAGCGACTTTACCTCTGCCTTTAGGGATCAAAGGAAGGTCTGGGGCGTATGGCTCTTGAAGCATATGCACAGGTTTGGACGCATGGCTGCGGAGGCGTATACGAATGGTTGGGCGGCCACGTGGCTTGTAACCGCCAGAAGAGATTAATGATGATGCTGATGTCAGCGGTGCTTCATTTTCTGTAAAAGCTGTTACTGCTCTGTTATCGAGGCATGGCTGCTGTCGTGTCAGACTTCAGCATTTAATGTTCTTTGACGGGTGATGGGCTGTTGAGTGGGCGTATTGATCAGCGTTCCACTGGGCACTTGGGTCCATGTTGATTAGGACGCATGGATCTGTGTTTTGTTGGGCGCACCCATACAGGGCGCTTGGTACCGACGGGCGCGTCTGTACGATGCACGGTGTCTGACCGGCGCATCCATTTGTATGATGCGTATTTATTGGTCCGACTGTTGCGTTCCTCGAGTGCTTTAAATAGCCGTTTTGATTTGGCCGAATTCGAAGCGTCAGGTTCATCACCATAAATGCAAATTCATTGCACGGGATTCGGAGAGCCCACCACTTGGTGCATGGATTTGATTTGCCCGGCCTATAAATCGCAATAAGGAGAGAGTTTACTTCTCGTTTTCTCACGTCTTTCCGAATAAACTTATTTGCTCGAGCACATTCTGTTGACAAGATGCTCCCGAGGGTAAAGATGCGACGAATTGTCTTCATTCATGCACTTGAAGGTGACTATTATATCCAAAAGTCGAAATCGAGGGCTTCTGAGGCAGGCGGAAGGTGCATGTTGCATCCAAAGATCGGGATGCTCCAGCCCTTTATCCGTTATGCTGGAAGAGCCGTAGATCGGAATTGTGGTGCCCCTATCTGCCTTCGGCTTCGGAGAGCTCTTCCTCCTACAAGAGTGGGGTGTTGTCCACTCTGGTTGTGTTGAAAGCTGCTCCTTTAGCCGGAGATCGATTACGGTGCTCTCCTCTTCCTTGGGCTTTCGAGAGCTCTTCCTCCAGCTAGAGTGGGGTTGATCGCCCACCATTGTTCTGCTCAATAAATGTTTCATTAGTCGAAGCACTTGATCGGGTCGAAGTAGAGCGCATATGCTGAGACTTTATGATGCGCATAACTGAGACGCTGAAATAGATACGCCTGACTGAGACACTGAAATAGATACGCCTGACTGAGACGCTGAAGTGATGCGCCTGACTGATGCTGCACCGGGCAGAAGGCGCATGGCAGTTTGCTGCACCTGGCTGTAGTCTTAGGATCTTTTCTTTTTGTAGAAATTCTTCTTTGTAAAGCCTTTTTTAGACATGTAATAGACTTATATACGAAAATAAAAAAATTCTTTTGATGTCTATACTTTTGCTGTCTTGTTGTGCCCAGTACTTCGTTTGATGTTCCCTGGCGCATGTAATGTTAGGCGCATAGTTCTGGCCTGTAGATGTGCCTGAAATTCCGTGCTTCTACAGCCGTATCTGTCTTTTTCTAAATTTTCCAATTATTTTGTGTACGTTCGTCAAATTAAGACAAAACTTGCGCCAAAAGGTCCGAATTGAAATTCTGGTCCTGTATGCCAAGTTTGGTCCAATTCTTAGAAGGTTGATCGGAACGCTAAAATTGACAGGCCCGCGACCCGATTCAACAGGCGATTTTGTGCACGGCTCATCGGAATCCAAAATTGGACATACTGTTGGGTTCGTCTCCTCAAACTGGATCTGTAGACATGTAGTTTGATAACTTTAGAGATCGTAGATACTGGTGCACGTTTCGGTGCAAAGCGGGTCCAACGACAGACATCGTTTTGATTCGAAATTACGATTTTGCCCATGTTCCAGAATTTAACTTTCGGACATGCATTTTCTAGGTATATCTTTTTCATCGAGAACATTTTTGATATTTGTTTCATCAATCGGAGTCATCTATTAATTGTGAGTTTTGTGTTGACACTTGCAGCATTTGGATTTACCCTTCTCGTACCACAGGAAAGTATACCTTGCCATAGATTCTGATTGTGCTCATTTATTTTTAGTATATTTTATTATTGCATATTTTTTTCTTTTATTTGTCATTTTGTTTATATTGTGCGTCCAAGTCACACTTGGGTGCGGGCGACTAGATTTAGTCGTTTTCGTTATTTTTATATTCTATTATGCATGCCGACCTAGAGTTAGACGACCACCTTATGAGTGTGGGATATTTTTATATCTCTTATGGCCTTGACACATGTGTATCACGTGATGAGTGAGTTCATATAGGACACGGTCCTGCGTACTCGATTGGCTATCGATACGTATGGGTCGTACGACGGATAGGAAGTAACTGCTATTAGTGAGTCGAGTTAGAAGCCATAGCAGTTGCCAATTGGTCAGGCTGTGGATACATCTTGGACAGAAGCATCGGGATGGGAGGGGAGGGGACAACTACTTGCGTAGGGGCTACATTTACTTTTTACACAAATATATGGGCCGATAGTGTCTCTAATGAGCGCCAGGTTCTCCTGACTCCGAACATCAACCACTGTAATTACACCTCTTTTGATATGATCGTGTACTGCCCTTTGCTTCAACCGTACAGTCCTCTTCTTCCCGTTAAAGAGGTCATTTGATGCCACTGCCGCAGTCTCCTGGTTGTCACAGTATATCGGTATCGCCGGTATCTGAGCCCCAACCACTGAAAAGATCATACATGAGCTCCCGAAGCCATTCTGCTTCATCTGCTGCAGTTTCAAGTGCATAGAATTCAGATTCCATGGAGGAACGAGAGAGTATAGTCTGCTTCTTCGACTTCCACGATATAGCAGCTCCACCCAAGGAAAAGACATATCCACCTGTGGATCTCTCGCTTTCCACATCTGAACACCAGCTAGCATCACTGAAGCCTTCCAATACTGTCGGATACCCGTTGTAGTGCAGTGCATATGTCTGAGTCTTCTTGAGATATCTCATCACCCGCTTCACAGCTTTCCAGTACTCAACCCCTGGGTTGCTTGTGAACCGACTCGGCATTCCCACGGCGAAAGCTATGTCAGGCCTTGTGGCAGTGGTTGCGTACATGAAACTTCCGATAATGCTAGAAAACTCCAGCTGCCTGACGCTTTCCCTCGAGTTTGGCTTCAGCTTCTGATCACACCTGTATGGCATATCGATCCCTGGAAGATCCTTATACCCATAGCGTGTGAGCATATTCTCAATGTAGTGAGATTGTGACAGCGCTACTCCAGTGTCTGTCCGGATGATCTTTATGTCCAAGATGACATCTGCATCCCCCAAGTCCTTCATACTGAACTTGGTTGAGAGGAACTTCTTTGTCTCTGTGACACAGCCTATATCCGTACCTAGTATTAGCATGTCGTCTACGTACAGACAAACGATGACTCCTCTTCCATCAGCGAACTTTGTGTAAACACATTTGTCCGTCTCGCTGACTCTGTAGTCGTTTGACCTAATAACTTTGTCAAACTTCTCATGCCACATTTTGGGAGCTTGCTTCAAACCATACAATGATTTCACCAACTTGCAGACTTTGTCTTCAAGACCTTTGACGACAAATCCATCTGGCTGTTGCATGTAAATCTCTTCGGTTAGCTCTCCATTCAAGAATGGTGTCTTTACATCCATCTGATGTATCACCCACTTATGTATAGCTGCTAGAGCGATTAACATCCTGATGGTGGTCATCCGAGCTACTGGAGCGTATGTGTCAAAGTAGTCTATCCCCTGTTTCTGAGAAAATTCCTTGGCTACCAGCCTGGCCTTGAACTTGTCAATAGTTCCATCTGCCTTCATCTTCTTCTTGAAGATCCATTTACATCCGATGGGCTTTTCTCCTTCAGGTAGATCTACCAACACCCATGTGTCATTGGAGGTGATAGAGTCAAACTCGTCATTTACTGCCTCCTTCCAGAAGATTGCATCTCTGGTCTTCATCGCCTCATCATAGGTAAGCGGATCTGCTTCCACATGATAGGTGACAAAGTCATCTCCGAAGTCTTTCGGTCTCCTCGCTCGCTTAGCTGACGGCTCTGCGAGTTCTGGTACAAGAGTTGTTTCATCAACAACAGCTTCTTCTTAGACTACTGGCCCATATGAGATTTCAGTCTCATTTGCACCTACATCATTTTCCTAAATGTCTGAAAGAACAATGTTTTTGTCTTTTGCAAACTTGTCTTCAAAGTATTCAGCATCGCGAGATTAAATGATATGATTTGACTCAATATCAAGAAATCTCCTAGCATCACTCTTCTCGGCATACCCCAAGAAGATCCCAATCGTAGTCCTTGTCCCCAGCTTCTAAATCTTCAGATCTGGGAGCTTCATATACGCCAGACACCCCCACACTCGAATGACATTCAAGTTAGGTCTGACTTTGAACTAGAGTTCATGAGGAGTTACGTCTGAAGTTGCATACGGCACTCTATTTAGAATAAAAGTGGCCGTCAATGCAGCTTCTCCCCAGTAGCATTTAGGAAGACCCGCGGTTAGCAGCATTGAGTTCATCATTTCTGTCAACGTTCTGTTCTTCCTTTCCGCTACTCCATTAGATTGAGGAGAATATAGAGCAGTAGTCTCGCATATGATTCCATGTTCTTTGCAGAACGATGCGAATTCATGAGACCTGTACTCCCCACCTCGATCACTTTTTAACCTCTTGAGTTGTTGTCCAGTCTGCCGTTCAGCTTCGGCCCTAAACTCTCTGAACTTCTCGAAAGCTTCGTCTTTAGACTTGAGCAAGTAGACGAACGCGTATTTTGAGAAGTCGTCAATGAAGGTTATGAAATACTTCATCCCGGCCTTCATGGAGAAATGTGTGAAGTCACAGATATCGGAGTGCACCAACTCCAGAAGATCTGTGCTTCGATTGACCCGATGAAAGGGTTTCCTTGTGATCTTCGTCTGAGCACACACTTCACACTTCTCCACCTTACCCCCACATTTGGAGATAAGTCCTAGACTAGACATTTTGTTAATTCTTTTACAATGAACATGTCCTAGTCTATTATGCCACAACTCAAGAGAATAATCAGAAAATGCAACTGCATTAATGTCATCAAACTGGTTGACAAGCTGAATTTTAAACATTCCTTCGGTTTGATAATCCTTTCCGAAGTATGTTCCTTTCTTGGACATCACCATCTGACCAGCATTGATGTCCATCCTCAAGCCTGCGTTACAGAGCAGGCTCCCAGAGATCAGGTTCTTGGCAATCGCCGGAATATGCTTCACACCTTGAAGCGTCAGAGTGTTCCCAGAAGTGAGTTTCAGTTCCACGGTCCCGATCCCTAGAACTTCAGCTTGGGCCTGGTTCGCCATGACAACCTTCTCAGATATCGGCTGGTACGTGACGAACCATTTCTTGCCAGAACAGACATGGCAAGTCGCACCAGTGTCTATCCACCAGTCAGAGTCAACCCCCACAGTTGTGACCTGTCCGATCATAGCAATAATGTTAGAAACCAATGAAACCTTATTAGGCTCACCTTTCTCTGATTGTTTAGGTTTAGATCTGCATTCACTCTTGTAGTGGCCTTTCTTGCCACAATTGTAACAAGTCACGTGGGACTTAGTCTTCTGTTGCTTGAAAGAAGGACCCTTCACTTTTAGATTAGTGAAGTCCTTCTTCTTGGGATGAGAAGCCGCCTGCTTCCCCTTGGGAACTCTCGTCTGCACTAAATTGGCTTTAGCCAACTGTTTGGATAGAGTGTCCACCTTCTGTTGGGAACGCATCTCGTCCTCAACATGGATCTCTTGAAGTAGATCTCCCAAGCTAATGTCTAGCTTCTTTCTGAGCATCCTTGCATAGAAGGTACTCCATCCAGCAGGAAGTTTTGAGACGATCCCTCCAACGACAAACTTGTCGGGAAGGGGCATCTCTTCGTCTTCCAGTTTCTGACGCAGCTTCAGAAATTCCTTCACCTGTGGCAACATGAACTTCTCGTCCTCAAAGAGCAATTTATGATATTTTTCAACCACAAACATCTTGCTCCTGTTCCTGTCTTCTTCATACAGATTTTCCACAGACTCCCATATGTCTCTGGCAAGTTCCTTCTTCGAGTAGGATTCTGCCAAGGAATCTTCCATAGCATTCAGGATGAGAAGCCTACAGATGCTATTTTCCCTTCTCCACTTGGCCTGGAGTTTGGTAGCCGCGTTGATTGCGACGGTAGATCCAGTGTCTGGAACAGAGGGTTCTTCCTCCAACAGAATATGATCAACGTCTTTTAGTTGAAGAGTTAGGTAAACCTTCCTCTTCCAGACTTGATAATACTCTCCATCGAACTTTTCCAACTTGCAGAAGTCCGATTGGAGGAGCGAAGCATTGATGTTTTCCATCTACACGGATCTTGCTTTGAGATTGTTAGTCCCGGGGCTTGATCAAAGATGGTAAAACAGATGCAATAGAGATCTACGATAATACAAAACCAAATAACCCGATTACAATATGGAGGAGAAAAATAGAGAAGAGAAGATCTCTCGTTCTTCCTTGCAAATGTGTTGCAATTAGAACAGAACGAGATACAATAATCTAGAGAAAGATGAGAAGAAGAAAAATGCTGGGGTGTCAAAACACCGTTGCTCAAAGCAAGATTGCCCTACACGAATTGCTTCCAGGAACCAGCAAGTTGAAGAACTTGTGGAACGCTCGAAGTCACCTCTGTTCTGACTCCTCGGATAGACTTGCAATGGCGGCAGCAGCTCTCTCTCTCTTTCTCCTTTTCTGACTTATAATTTTGTAGTACCCACAAAGGAGGCCAGAAGAGAGTATATATAGAGAGAGGGTGGAAACCCTAGCCGCCTCTTCAGTTATGGAAAGATTGAATCAAATCCCAAAAAGATAGCAACGAGATTAATTCAAATCCCATAAAGATAGCAACGAAATTAATTCAAATCCCACAAAGATAGGGTCTGAATTAATCGCATTGAATCAGTCTTTCCATAACTGACTTGTAGTGTCGCATGGACCGTATGAGCCGCATGGCCGCATGGCCGCTGACGTGCTAAGTGCAAAGTGCGCCAAAAAAATGCCACATTACGCCTCATGAGCCCATGAGCCCGAGTCCGAGTCCGAGTCGCTAAGCCCCTTTGGGGCTTAGCTCCAAATGGAATTAATCCATGAGAATGACAAAAGCATTAATGCTTAATCCTTGGAGCCTTATTCTTACCTCCTAGTAAAATCACCCACATGGTTCCCTCCTTAGGGTCACCACCCCATGTGCATCTCTCAACAACACACCCAAGTATATATGTTGAGATAACTCATGGTGCATTTTCGATGTGGGACTAAAATTTTACAAGGCATGTTGAGAGCTAGCTCTCTCCATGTAAAAAAAGCACCAACACTACGATATACTTGAACGAAGTCGAGGAGCAACTGGTGCTCGAACCAGAACTGGTGGAACAAAACATTGAAAAGGTCTGTATGATTCTAGACAGACTATGGATCATACAGAGATAGAAGAAGAGCTATACGAACACTCGTCGAGGACTGTTAGAATTCTTGGTTGGGGAACATGTATTCCTAAAGGTGACCCCGATGTGGGGCATTATGCGGTTCGAAGTCAAGGGCAAGTTAAGTCCAAGATTCGTAGGCTACTTCAAGATCCTCGAAAAGAGTGGCAGTCGTTGCTTATCGGATTGTGCTACCCCCTGCCCTAGCTGAAGTGTACAACTTCTTCCACGTCTCCTAACTTCGGAAGTACGTGCACAATCCAAGTCATACGGTTAGCTTCGATCAGTTAGAGTTGTGCGCCGACTTATCATACTCAGAGAAGCCTGTGCCAATTTTGGATCGTAAAGAAAAAGTCGTGCAAAATTGATCGCTATCCTTGGTTTTCATGCTGTGGCTCAATCATTCAGTTGAGGTATCAACGTAGGAGCTAGAATCAGAAATAAAGGAGAAGTACCCTTCACTATTCGTCGATTAAGGTCAGACCCTTATTCTTAAGTTTTACGACGAAACTTTTTCTTAGTGGTATATTATATAAGTGCCCCACTCCCGTTGGGGCAAAATACTATGTAATAGGCTCGTAGCAAGTCAGACACGATCGGAAATATAGATGGCTAGTCTGACTCAGCAACGAATTTTGTATACGAAAACCTTTGGGCAACAATAAAACCGATTTGGACGAATGATATGAGAACCGTTCCAACTAATGGATCGGCTTCTGTTGGAATGAGTCCGAGATGAAGCAGACTGTTGGTTTTCTTGGTTATCTGAATGTTTTGCTGCTTGGTTTTGATGAGTGTGCTTTTTCGTCAATTTTTGAATGTGCCTTTGGAAATTTCGAAGGGGAAGGATTGAATGAGGAATTTGAATATGATGTTCGTACAATTTTAGGTGTTAGTGTAATCGACGCTCGGTCGTTGTGAAGCGATCTCCTACTCTCGACGTATTTCTTTTTGGTGGGTGGTTCGATCCCTTCTTTTCAACTCCTTCCATCAACAATTATTAATGCTCAAATGTTCAAATTGATGATGCTGGTTGAATATATGTTGTTCCACAAAGATAAAGAACATGGGATAACTATAATATAAACTAGTAAAACTAGGCCTAGATACATTAAGTTAATGCCTCGCATTGAGGCGAGCAGTTTGGTTCAAAATCGAGAAAATTGTTGAAAGAAAGGACATTGAAACATCGATTGGTGGCACAACGCCTTAGGGTATTTGGTGCCTACGGATAGCCAAATCAGAACTTACGACTTTGAGTTAAGAAATGAACTGTTGTGCGAGTGATGGATTATATAGCTTAATTCTGTTTATGTCATGCATCTGCTGCATTGATAAAATTGTTCATACATTCGTATGGTCATGGATAACTTGTGCACAAGGTTAGCTTTTCTCGAAACGGTATCCGGGGTACTGGAACCGAATCGAACTATAAGGAAATTATGAAATCATGCTTCAGTATGAGGCATTACGAGACCTCCAGTCGGCTTGCAACTCGAGCTGATAGGGCACGTCGCAATGCTACGTAATCGTCCTTCATGTTGTCGATATCACCAATGACTGCATATAAGATATATTGCATGCTCACCTATTGTCTTGTACAGGTGGTAAGTGTTATATCTATTTTATGCAAGGAAGGAGCACGGCCGAGGTAAGATTAATTGTGAATGGTTATGTTTTTACTGCTTTAAACTTCCTTCGATATAAATTACAACTTATTTAGTTCTAAATAGAAAGATCACTTCGAATGCTTAAAATCCTTAATAAGCCCTGTCGGTTTAGACGAGTGGGTTAATTCCACCCACTAGTGCATTCCCAAGTGTGTTAGCCCCCAACTCCCCAGCGACGAGCGGGCTACGGGAGCACGAGACTAAGCTGAAGCTGAAGAATGGGAGGCGGCTCGAAGCTCTCCTATTTTGAAGTATTTTGAAGCCCAATTCTGATCGATTGCTTTTGTTCAAATGTATATAGTGGCATGAATGTATGGAATGGCAAGGATTATTTTATGGCAGCTTGTCAAAAGTTTTTTGTATTTCAAAGAATGTAGCCGCAACGACACATGTAATGTAAAAAAATGATCTTGCATATACTTTGCAAGTTTTATCAATAAAAAGCTCATTTTCTTCCTATACAGCATCTTTAAGTCTCTGTACTATTTAATTTCAACTTGTTGTCTCAAATGAATTAGATAATGCACATACTTGTCTTGTACAAGTCCAAATTAGACTTGTACGACATCACTTCCCAGCAAGTACGATCGATTTGCCTTGAATCAATTCAAGGACGAATGATTCAGCGAATCAAGATGTGACACTACTAAATTGCTATTATTGACCGGAATCTTTATTTGAATAATGAGGACTAATGAGTCCATCATGTCTGCTAAAGTTGGAGGAGACTTTGAATAACAATAAAGCTGACAAAATCAAATCGAACATACGGGAGTAGATGCAATCAATTTAGAGACGGCATTCAAAACTAGGGTAGGACTTGTAGTCATATGAAGATTACAATGATTCAACCAATTAGAATAAAAAAATTTATACCACAAAATTTCTTATTGATTGAAGGCAAAGGGAACCATAAATTCGAGCTTGGGTGCACCGGAGAGTGGGCCAAGCATAGGATGACTCATATATATATATATATATATATATATATATATATATATATATATATATAATGCTATTCATACCTCCAAAATGTCCGTCCAAACTATCCCTCCTTATATAGCAGCTGGCGTGGCATATGACAGGTCAGTTGACATGGTAAATTTTAACCCAAAAATTCAACTACTATTTTTTTTAATTTTTAATTTTAATTTTAATTTGAATTTTAGTTCTAATTTTAATTTTAATTTTAGTATTAATGTTAACGTTAATGTTAATGTTAATGTTAGTTTTAAATTTAACCTTTACTGTTAATTTTTTTTTAATTAAAATTAAAATATTAATTAAAATTTTATTTTTAATTTTATTATTAATTTTAATTTGTCTTGTCAACTGCCATTTCATCTGCCATGTCAGACCGCATGTAAGCTGTTACATATGGAGGAATACTTTGGAGGGACATATATATATATATATATATATATATATATATATATATATATATATATATGTGTGTGTGTGTGTGTGTGTGTGTGTGTGTGTGTGTGTGAGAGAGAGAGAGAGAGAGAGGAAATTTATTTGAAAACTTGGGTCCCTACCGTCCTAGCCCCTACTTGGTTCCGCAATGGGGCTACAAAACCCCTATCTAAGTCATCTTAATTCTGAGATATTTTGGACCGTTGATCATGATCTAAGTATATTAATAAAATATTTGTTTTGGGCTTTCAGCTACCAGCACAACATTTCGCCAGCACATCGACGGTGTACTGAAAATGTTCCAAAAACAACCGCAATAACGATCTATTGTAAGAACATTCTAGAAGGAAACAACATGAGTTAGTTACGTACCAACGATGTTCCAGTGTACCGCCGATTATACTGATCTATATAGACTTTGATACGGGCTCGAATTGAGCCATATTCGTCGCCATCGACTCGTCGAGTTTCTCCGACACATGGATGACATTCATCGTACTCTGGATATTCTCTATATAGGTTGGAAATATCACTCATCATAAAAAACATGTTATAAATATGATCTGATAAAGGAAAGCATGTTATAAATAAGAGAGAAATTTTGAATATTCAATGTAGATTATAGGAATAATCAACTAGGTTGTAATAGTTTAATCATATAATGGCATGGGAATTTATTTTTACGGAATTGTGGCTAATTAAATTCTTGAGTTTAAATCGCACGCCATATTTACTCCGCTCTTATGGTTGTATTACTTGGGAAGCACAATCTTCATCCATAAAGGATTGGAAGTGAGAAAAAAATATTATATGGACGACAAGAAGAAACAAAATTTATACGGAGAATTTTTTTTTAGACAAATGAGGCAGGAGGAAGAAGTTTAAGGAATTTTATTCCACGACATTATGGTCTGACTTATATATCGTCAAAAAATGTGTATACATAAATTTCTGTCGGACGGTCTGACACAATTATTGCATAATTTTTTAGTCAAGTAACTTGCAGATCAAATTTCGAATTTTAGCCAAGCAACTCACAGAATCAAATTCCGAATTTTAGCCAAGCAACTCACAGAACCAAATTCCGAATTTAGCCAAGTAACTCACAGAACCAAATTTTGAATTTTAGTTGAGTAACTCACACAACAAAATTTTGAATTTTAGCCAAGCAACTCACAGAACCAAATTCCGAAGTCCGAATTCGGACTAACGATCCCATAATCATTTTGATTATGAAATCGAAATAACGATCCAAGGATCGTTCCAATTATCCATGCAGGCAACGTCAATTTTGGATCCCATAACGGGATCGAGACCGAATCATCATCGACTACTACGGGGAGGGACGAACCACATGGTTTGGGAATGATACCAAAATTTTGATGATAGAATCCGAAGCGTGGCCTCAGATTCGGATCGGCACATCGTCACCGGCTCGAGGAGACTCGGAACGCATCTGGACACGGCAGCAACACAAACGGCTGTTCGGAACAGCGACAACGGCAAGGTGCCGCGGGTCATGGGTGTAGTCGAACGGTAGGCACGCGAGGCTGGTCGGTGCGCGCAAGACACGACAGCAGAGTGCTGGCCGTGGGTCGGTCGGTGTGGTGGGCGCACGTCAGAGGGTTAGCTACAGAGGGGATCCGCGGGAGGAGAGGTCACGGAGTCGGCCGGAAAGGGGTAATAGTGGTGGGTTTAGAAAGTAAGAGAAGAGAGGGGTTTGCTTCTCTGTTGGTGGTGGTAGTTAATGTTGGTGAGGAATTTCCTTCTCTGTGTAGAGAATGATGGTGGTGGTGGTAGGTTGTTTGTAGCTGGGGAAGAAGAGGGATTTGGTGAGTGTTGATGGTGGTCAGTGAATTGAGGGGGAGAGAAGTAAACATGGGAACGAGAGTAAGGGGTTTGAACGGGTCGAGTGGGTCTGAGGGGTTTGGGTTTATTTTTGTTTTGTTTTTCTTCTTTTTCTTTTTAAAAAAAAGGGGTTTTGGTTCAGGAAAAGGTCGGGCTGGGTTAGGGTCCAAACAAAGAAGCGATCCAATCAATCAATAATTTCAAATTCAACTAAAATAATTTAATTAACAGATCAAAACAATAATACTAATAATAATAATAATAATAACTAATATTACTAAACTAAATCTATACTAATATAACTAAAAGTCAATAATTCTTACAATTACCCAATTTAATTAAATATCCAAGTTTTGGGTTTTACAAGCTTCCCTCCTTAGGAAATTTTATTCTCGAAATTTAAGGATAGAGATAGGGATTAGTCGTACCTCAAAATAGGTAGGGCTGTATGCTACTTTGACTAGCGAAATCGCAGTGTTCCTCAGCTTCTTCTTCATGTGGTCTAATATCTCCACTGGCTACTCTAGCACTGTAAGACTGGGACCAATCTCCAACTCCGAATGGTCCAAAATGTGCTCGGATCTGGAATATAATGCTTCAGCTACGAAACATGGAAGACATTGTGTACGCCTTCGAGATTAGGTGGTAATGCCACCTGACACGCCACTTCTACAACTCGGCTCCATACTTCGAATGGGCCGATCTATCTGGGACTAAGCTTCCTAGCTCCGTCAGACCTGATGGTTCCTCTGGTGGGAGAGATCTTGACAAATATACTGTCTCCTGCTTCAAACTCCAACGGCCGACGACTGCTGTCAGCCTAATGCTTATGACGAGCTTGGGCAACCCTAAGTCTGGCCCTGATTATTTTTATATTATCTGCAGCATCTGAAATCATTTCTGGTCCGAGCATGACTCTTTCTTCTACATCGTCCCAAGCAAATGGAGTGCGGCAACGTCGTCCATATAATACTTCGAACGGTGTCATATCGATGCTGGCTTGGTAGCTGTTGTTGTAAGAGAACTCTACCAAGTACAAATGGTCTTCCCAAGACCCGCCAAAATCCAAGACGCAAGACCTCAACATGTCTTCCAACGTCTGAATGCTCCTCTCCGATTGACCGTTGGTCTACGGGTGATAAGCGGTGCTAAACTTCAGCTGAGTTTCGAGACTATCATGCAAGTTCTTCCAAAAATAAGAAGTAAAACGACTATCCCGGTCTGGTACAATGCTTACCGAAACTCCATGTATTCAGAAGATGTGTTGCATGTATAAAGCTGTCAACTTCTCGGTGGATAAACCAACCTTGAAGGGGATAAAGTGAGCAAACTTATTCAGTCTGTCTATAATAATCCAGATGGCATCCTTCCCTCCTTGGGAACAAGGCAATTCTGACATGAAGTCCATCGTGATGTGCTCCTATTTCTGTTCTGAAATAGGAAGCGGCTGTAGAAGTCCTGCTGGCCTCTATCTGTCTACTTTCACCTCCTGGAGGAGCAAGCACTTGGAGACGAATCTGGACACGTCTCTCTTTATTCCATACCACCAAACTTGTTCTCGTATATCCCCATACATCTTGTTTGCTCCTGGATGGATGGAATACTACGATCGATGCGCTTCCTGAATCCGTTCATCTCTCTAATCGCCAGTAGACACACAAAGTCTCGTGCCGTGCCTCAATGCTCCATCATCTGCTATCAAGAAGTTGTTAAGTGTTCCTGCTAACACTTGGTCTCTAAGTCTGCAAAGCGCGTCGTCTTGGAACTGAGTCTGCTTGACTCTGTCTATCAGACTAGACTGCACTTGCAGATGCATCATTGGTGTATCAACTTCGAGTACAATAGCTTCTCATCCCAGCTTCTTTATTTCTTCCTCTGGCAGAACAATCTCCAATCCAAGCTTCTCTATGTCTTGAAGCAAATACTGGTCCGTCGTCAAGAAAATGTCCATCGGGTATCGGCTAAGTGCATCGGGCGACCACATTTGTCTTACCCGGATGGTATTGCAGGTTGATGTCAAAATTCTTCATAAGCTCCAACCATCGCCTTTGGCGCATATTGAGCTTCTTCTGAGTAATGACATATTTAAGACTTTTATGGTCTATAAATATCTCTACTCTTTCGCCATACAGATAGTGCTTCCAAAGCTTAAGGACGAAGATGACCACTGCAGGCTCCAAGTTATGTGTGGGGTAGTTCTTCTTATGAGTCTGTAATTGTCGAGATACATAAACAATTACTTTCCCATGCTCCTGAAGAACACAACCCAAGCCCTTACCGAAAGCATCACTATAGATCCACCATTTCTCGAAGGTAGTGATAAGATCGGTGTTGTTGTAAGCCTCTTCTTCAATTCCTCGAACGATGCCTAGCAAGCCTCAGTCCAGACGAACTCCTCATTCTTTTTTGTTAGCTTCGTTATAGGTTCAGCTATCACTGCGAAGTCCTTCACAAACTTCCTGTAGTAATCTACTAAACCCAGAAAGCTCCTAATTTCTGCAACTGAACCTGGTGTTGACCACTTCTCGATGGCTGCTATCTTCTTCGGATCCACAGAGATGACATCTCCTATGACAATGTGGCCTAGAAGATCCACCTTGTCCAAAAAGAACTCACACTTGGATAATTTTTCGTACAGTTTCTCCTTCCACAAAGTCTCCAAAATTATTCGCAAGTGTTTCCCGTGTTCTTCCAGGGTCTTCGAATAGATCAGGATGTCGTCAATAAAAATAATAATAAACTGATCCAAGTATTTGTGGAAGACCTTGTTCATGAGATTCATGAACACTGCAGGGGCATTGGTAAGACCAAACGGCATGACCAAAAATTTGTATTGTCCATACTTGGTGTTGAATGCCGTTTTGGGTATATTTTCTTCTCTTACCTTGACTTAGTGGCAACCGGATCTGAGGTCTATCTTCAAAAACACCTTTGCTCCGCTCAGCTGATCGAAAAGGTCAACGATTCGAGGCAAAGGGTATCGGTTCTTGATAGTGATATTGTTCAGATCCCGGTAGTCTATGCACATTCGGACAGTTTCGTCCTTCTTGGGCACAAATAAGACTTGTGCTCCCCAGGCTGAAGTGCCACTCCTGATAAATCTCTGAGCCTTGAGCTCGTCGATCTGGTCCTTCATCTTCTTGGACTCCTTGCGATTTACTCGGTAGCAGCGTTGTGAGATAGGTGAAGAGCCAGGTATTAGGTCGATAGAGAATTCTACATCTCAATTAGGGGTAATCCTAGAAGTTTGTCAAAGAAGACGTCTATAAATTCTGCTATAATAGGGTATAGGGCTGCAGTCTCCTCGGTGATGGATGAGTAGCTGATGCAACTTATGCTCTCTGGTGCTCAAACAACCTCGAACTCGGGTTCTCCAGGTGTACTAAAATGACACTACCTTGGTGACAGTCTATCAGGGCATGTTGCTCACTTAGCCAGTCCATTTCCAAGACTATATCATAGTTGGAAAGTAGCATTACAAGAAGTGGTGTTAGAAATTTGTAGCCTGAGATGTTGATAGGGTAGGTATAAGTCTCGCTGATTTGTATCTCCGCCAGTCATAACTTTACATATCCTCTTACTAAAGCCAGTGACTAAATGGTGTGCAAAAATAATATTTGAGGAAATAAAAATATTAGATGCTCCACAATGAAATAATGCTAGGGCAGGATGAAAATGTAATAAGATGGAACCTGTGATAACATCTCCAGTTGGTTCCGACTCCGGCTCCTCTACTGCCAAGGCAAAAGCTCGCCCGGCTCTCTGTTGATGCTGGTTGAATTGCTGCTACTGGGTAGGAAGATGAGCCCTTTGCTATCCTGCTCCAGTCCGAGTGAACGTCGTAGGACAGTCCTTCACTTAATGAGTGGCAGACCAACAAAAATAGACAGTGTCCCAACCCCTTTCTGTAGATGTCTGTATTGTGTCCAGGCCTCTTGAAGTAGGCGCAGATGGGTACTTTTTATTGCTGGTACTGCGGTGCTTTTTTAGGAGTCCTGGCCTGCTGATGAGGTTGTTGGAGGTGACGGGTCCTGCAATGGTTGGGCTTCTTAGAATTGCCCTAGCAGTTGCTAGATCCCAAAAAGTCTCTCTCTTAGGACGAGCAGACGAGATAGCCTCAGTTCCCCGTGCCACCTTTATCATTTTATCATAAGTTTTGGCACCATTAGCAGTAAATAAGGTGCGAAGCTCCTCTCACATTTCGTATCAAAATCTTTTGGCACAGTCTACGGGGTCTCCTACCAGGGAGGTTGCAAATCAGCTAAGTCGACTGAATTTTGCTGCGTACTCATCGACTGTACTTTTCTCTTACTTTAAGTCTTGGAATTGCCTCTCCATAGCTTATAGAGCTGCCTCTGGGAAGACTTTCCTCTTGAATAGCTTCTTGAAAGTGTTCCAAGCTATCCCCTGGATCTTGAGTTGTGGTTCATTTCTGAACCAGATGCTCGCCAAGTCCTGCATATGAAGTGCTACGGCCTCAACCTTGAGGTCGTCTGGAAGTCGAGGGACGCTAAGAGGACGCTCAATGTCTTCCAGCTATTTTTCAGCATAGATGATGCCTTCGGTTCCCTCGAATGGTTGTGGTCCCAACTTCTTGAAGTTCTCTATGGTACCAGCCTTGACCTGGGCATCAGGCGCCTTGTCTGTCAGAGTTGCACCTCCTCTCTCTAGGGCAGAAATAGCTACGTAGTGGGCATTCTCCATGCCCACTCTCATGATCGTGGTTTACTCGCGATGAGCCTCAACTTAGGCTCTCTGGGCCTCCAGAATACCCTAAAGTAGGATTAGGAGCTGGGTAGGGTCGACGGGCATAGCTCCTACAGGTGGGACCACACTAGTAGGAGGAGGTGGTGGCACGGTCGTGGGAGGAATGTGTGGCACAGCATGGACAGCGAAAACATAAGAGGAGCGGGTAGGTGGTGGAGGATGGGGATGAGCGGTAAGCAGTAGTGGAGGTGGACCAGTCGCTGACTCTACAGGCCGGTGCTCTAAGGATTAAGCCTCGTTAGAAGCGTGGCCAGAACGGGTTGTTCTTTCCTTTGCCATTCTCTGGAATGGTAAGGAAGCAACATAAGCAATACAATCCGACTAAGTTACAAAAAGAAATGTTTTGAATAAAAATCGGTCCTATGTTATGACGAGTCATAATGTTCAATGTTCTAATTGTTTCTAGTCAGTTTTCCTAAAGTTGTTTGTAGGACCTGCATGGACTACAACTAAAAATATGTCATGACCCAATTCTAAAATATTTTGGTCAAGTCGGATCATGCCCAACCTACACCGTAGTGAGACGACGGTATAAGCTGTCTGATTAATAGTGGAACTCCAAGTCACAACATCTAAATTTGCAGAAATAAAAAAATTATTTGATAATTCAAACACAATGTTGAAACAAACTAAAGTTGTAATAAGGTTTACAATTTTAAATACAATGTTGAATGAAAAGACTAAAGTAGATAAAATATATAACTCTAGGCTACTAAGCAGTTGGTTCATGTGCCTCCAGGGCTGTGTTCTCCAAAGTAGGTTCCATGGACTGCTCAGGGTACAAGTCGGAATCATAATAGCTATTAAAGAATAGCTCTTCGTCCTCAAACTCGCCTATGTTAAAAAATTTCCAGTCAGGAATGAACAAGTACATGATACCGAACTCTAGCATTTTAAGAAACAGTTGAAAGATACATATTTGAAACAATTAAAATATTTGATGCAAGGAAAACAATTGAAATATTTTGATACAATGGAAACAATTAAAATATTTCATGCATTGAGACAATTGTGATTTGAATAGGTAGACACTTGTGACCGGATGGTAGATTCAATTTGTATTCTAGCGTACCATCCGGCTTCAGCACACATACAAGTGTGGCTTCAGCTATCTACAATAATTCTAAGGGGGTTTGGTCACAAGTGCTACACTACTCTCCAATCTCCCAGTCAATATTTGAGTTCATAGGAAAGAACTCTGTGGCGCAATGTGTCAATATACAATAAGAAGGAAAATAAACCAGAATCCAGTACTGTACTTGCCTTGAATTTGTAAAAGGAAAGATGGAGGGAAGGAGGATCTCAGTCTAGTCCTCGAAACCCTACATTTAATTAAGAGGATGTCTTAGTTCCAATATAACCATTTCTACGGTGTTCTAGTTGCAATCTCTAATATTCTATCCTAGTTAATTTTACTGATTAACAAATTAATCTAACGATCAATTTATTCTAACGCCGCCTACAGCATTTATTTTGGAAAGAGTAGACATCTCGATTTATTTGGAAAGCTTCGTTTTTTATATTATATATATTTTTTATATTATATATATATTTTTTTATATTTTATATATATATATAATATATATATATATATATATGTATATTTTTTTTAATATATGTATATATATATATATATATATATATATATATATATATATATATATATATATATGATTTTCCCTTTTAATGATAAAATGTAAAGTTGTCAATATAAATATAAATTTTGTATTTTTACGACGTTCTTAATTTATGCGAGAAAACTTTATTTTTCTTCTAAGAAAATAAATAATTATGATTTCATTTTAAAAATAAAGCTAGCGTGCGATATCGAACATAAAACACAGAGAGAGCTATGCTACTCCTAAGTTACATAGTACATGGCTCAGAGAATCAAAGGGAAAAATGAGCTTATGCCCTTACAACACATTTATGAAAAATAAATAAAATAAAAATCCTAAACTACGCAACAGACGATCTTCTAAAAGTCAGAAAATGGTCCAGTCAGAAGGCATGAGTGCCCTGCACCTAAAATACAGAGCACCAAGTAAATAGTTCTACAAAATTTAAAATAAACTAAAGTCGCAAGGTAGGGACAAAAAGAGTCTCAGACTTGGTCACGTAATTAAATGTTGCTAATAGCTTACGCCCCAACATATGGGAATACCCGGTAGCGTTTGCGTTTCGCTGACAGCTCATTTGACTATTTCGGTCGTCGTCAAAGTGGGTACAATAAGCCTCAATTTATCTAAAATATGCCAACATAAATAAACCAATAAAATATAAAATAATATATCTCTGGAATGGTATATTTGTGACACCCAGGTTTTCAAAAATAGTAATAATATGTATACATATATGTTAAGGAGTCACTAATATTAAAGTATAGTTAAGCACAATCCAGTCTTTTAAATCATATATATACCTACATATTTATATTAAGGAAAAACTACACCTTTATTAAAAGAACCTTTTACCTAGCAAAAATACTTTTTCATAGAATAGCTACCAAACACAACCTCACAAAACCAAATTCACGCATTTCAGCCAAGCAACTCACAGAACGAAATTTTGAATTTTGGCCAAGCAACTCACAGAACCAAATTTCGAATTTAGCCAAGTAACTCACAAAACCAAATTCTGAATTTTAGTCAAGTAACTCATGGAACCAAATTCTGAATTTTAGCCAAGTAACTCACAGAACCAAATTCCCTATTTAGCCAAGTAAGTCACAGAACCAAATTCTAAATTTTAGTCAAGTAACTCATAGAACCAAATTTTGAATTTTAGCCAAGTAACTCACAGAAGCAAATTCTGAAGTTCGGATTCGGACCAACGATTCCATAATCGTTTCGATTACGAAATCGAAACAACGATCCAAGGATCGTTCCAAGTATCCACGCAAGCAACATCAATATTCGAATCCCGTAACAGGATCGAGACCGAATCATCATCGACCACTACGAGGAGGGACGAACTACTCGGTTTAGGAATTATACCAAAATTTTGATGACGGAATCCGAAGGGTGGCCTCGGACTCGGTTCGGCACGTCGTCACTGGCTCGAGGAGTCTTGGAACGCGTTTGGACGCAGCAGCAATGTGGGTGGCCATTCAAAATAGCGGTAGCTGCGTGTGGCTGGCCGGGGCATGCAGGACAAGACAGTGGAGCACTGGTCGAGGGTGGTCAGCCAGCGAGGTAGGCGCGCGTCAGAGGTTTGGTCGTCGAGGGGATCCGCTGGAGGAGGGGCCGCGGAGTCAGCCAAGAAGGGGTAATTATGGTTGGTTTGGAAAGTAAGAGAAGGAAGGTGTTTGCTTCTCTGTTAGTGGTGGTGGTAGGTTGTTTGTAGCTGGAAAAAAAGAGGGATTTGGGGAGTGTTGATGGTGGTGAGTGAATTGAGGGGGAAAGAAGTGAACGTTGGAAGGAGAGTAAGGGGTTTGAACGGGTCGGGTGGATCTGAGGGTTGAGGGGTTTGGTTTTTTTCTTCTTTTCTTTTTTTTAAAAGGGGTTTGGGTTTGGGAAAAGATCGGGCTGGGTTAGGGTTCAAACAAAGAAGCGATCCAATCAATCAATAATTTTAAATTCATCTAAAATAATTTAATTAACACCAAAATAATAATAATAATAATAATAATAATAATAATAATAATAATAATAATAATAATAATAATAATAATAATAACTAATATTACTAAACTAAAACTAAACTAATGGAATTACAAGCCAATAATTCTTGTAATTACACAATTTAATTAAATATCCAAGTTTTGGGTTTTAAAGTCACTCCTCATGTACTCTGGTTCAAGATTAGACCCAACTTGAATGTCATTCGAGTGTGGGGGTGTTTGGCGTATGTGAAGCTTCTGGATTTGAAGATTCAAAAGCTGGGTACGAGGACTATGAAGATAATATTTTTGGGTTATGTTGAGAATAGTGGTTCTCGGAGGTTCCTTGATATTGAGTCAAATTATATCATGGAATCTCGCAATGCAGAATTCTTTGAAGATAAATTTACATGCACAAGAACGTTATTTTTATGGACATTTCGAAGAATAGTATGGGTGCACAGGAGGCTCAAGCTCCTAACGAAGATGTAATCCAAGAAGAAGTTGTAGCTACAGAAACAACGACTGAACCTGAACTTGCAGAACCTGCATCTAAGCGAGTGAGGAGACAGAAGGACTTTGGAGAGGATTTTGTCACCTATCATGTGGAAGCTGATCCGCTTACCTACGATGAGGCGATGAAAACCAGAGATGTTATCTTATGAAGGAGGCTATTAATGATAAGTTTGACTCAATAACCTCCAACAACACATGGGTGTTGGTCGATCTACCTGAAGGAGCAAAATCAATTGGATGTAAATGGATCTTCAAGAAGAAAATGAAGGCTAATGGAACTGTTGACAAGTTCAAGGCTAGGCTGGTAGCCAGAGGATTTTTTCAGAAACAGGGGATTGATTATTTTGACACATGCTCCAGTAGCACGGATGACAACCATCAGGATGTTGATCGCTCTGAGTGCAATTTACAAGCTGGTTATTAATTAAATGGATGTTAAAACCGTATTTCTAAATAGTGAGTTGACCGAAGAGATTTACATGGAACAGGCAGAAAGATTTGTCATCAAGGGTCTTAAAGATGAAGTCTTCAAGTTGATGAAATTGTTATATGGTCTCAAGCAAGCTCCCAAAATATGGCATAAGAAGTTTGATAAAGTCATAAGATCAAACGGCTACAGGGTCAGCGAGACGAACAAATGTATGTACAGAAAGTTCACCGACGAAAAAGAAGTTGTCGTTTGTTTGTACGTGGACGACATGCTGATCTTTGGTACAGATCAAGCAAGTGTCCCTGAGACAAAGAAGTTCCTCTTGTCTAAGTTCAGCATGAAGGACTTAGGGGAAGCTGATGTTATCTTAGGAATAAAGATCATCCGGATGGAAACTGGAGTGGCATTATCACAATATCATTACATTGAGAAGATTCTCACATGCTATGGATATCAGAATCTTCCAAGGATCGATACGCCATATAGGTGTGACAAGAAACTTAAGCCAATTCCAAAGGAAAACATCAGACAGTTGGAGTATTCAAGCGTCATCGGGAGCTTGATGAATGCAACTACTGCCACAAGGCCTGACATATCTTTTGTCATGGGGATGCTAAGTCGGTTTACAAGAAATCCAGGTGAGGAGCACTGGAAAGCTATGAAGAGGGTAATAAGATACCTCAAGATGACTCAAAATTATGCTCTGCATTATCGTAAAGATCCAACAGAAGTGGAAGGCTTCAGTGATGCAAGATGGTGCTCAGAAATGGAGAGTGAAAGGTCCACTGGAGGATATGTATTCTCCATGGGTGGAGTGGTATATCGTAGAAATTGAAGAAGTAGAGTATGCTTCCACATTCTTCTATGGAATCTGTGTTCTATGCACTGGCAGCTGCAGCGGATGAAGCATAATGGCTTCGAGAGCTCCTGTATGATCTTTCAATTGTTGGTATACAGATACCGACAGTATCGATATACTGCGATAATCAGGAGACTGCAGCGGTGGCATCGAATGACCGCTTCAATGGCAAGAAGAGGATTATGCACCTAAGGTGTAGGAAGAAAAAAAATAATCTTATCAAAGGAGGAGTAATTATCGTGGTTGATGTCCGGAGCCAAGAGAACCTGGCAGATCCATTCACCAAAGGTCTCAAGCGCCAGTTGGTCAAAGACGTAGCATGTAAAATGGGCTTGAAGATACTCTGGTATTAGGTCTTTGTAATTCTACTATAAAGTTTTATGCTATTTGTTCAAAGAGAAATCTACTAGGCATCTAGTTTTTAGTTCAAAGAAGGATCATTAACTGGAAGAATATCAGGAATAGTGGATATTTTTTTGGAAATTATGGGGTTATGGACCCAGAACTACTATTGACAGTAGGTAATCCTTTGGGAATACGGAGTTATGGACCCAGAACCACTGTTGTCTATTGTTTGTTCTTTATATAGAATAAAGTCCTGTGAGAGGATGCCTTGGAAGCCTTAATGAGTTCTCAGACATTTGGGATGTCCGACGTGCTTTACAGAAAGCACGGGTAGAACAACACCACAAAGGAGCGTAGTACTCCATGCTATAATGGGGTGACACCACGTGAAGTACGTAGTGTGGGTAAGGCCTCGACTTCAGGGCAAGTCACAGTGGTGTAGCACCGCACATAGGTAAGTGAGCATAATGTTGTAGAATAAAGGGTAGTAGGCAACACTATAAAGAGGGTGGCCCTTATATTACAATAATGTGACACCACATGAGGTACCTAGAAAGTATAAGCCCTCGGCTTCATGAGCCATGTCACGGCGGCCACCGCAAAGAAGCGAAAGGCTTCATGCTGGGTAGTTTGGCACTACAAAGAGGCTATACCTCATGCTACAGTAGTATGACACCATATGAGAAATTCCTCGGCTTTGGGCCATGTCATAGCGGCGCAGCACCGTAAGTAAGCGAAAAACTTCATGCCAATACTCTTTAAAATAACTCACATAAAGTGTATGGATAGAGATATAGGCCATCTTTTGAGGGAAACCTTGTAGACACCCAATATACATACACTAAAATCAGGCTGGCACAGGGCCTTTAATATGCAACCAGAAACATAGTTTATGTCATTATATGAGTGGAAAGAATAACAATTATGGTGTAGAATTCAAGGCCTAGTCCATTGTTGTATCATGTTATTATTTAACTCATGCGGGAAGATTCAAGTAGTAGCGACATCTATCCTAATGCATGATGGATAGTCACTGTGGGAAAGACTCAACCCATATATATAGAGATATGTGGGGGATTATTGATGTTTTGCCTTTGGAGACTAGAAAGATCGTCCCACACTACTCACACCAAATAGTGAGTATCACTATATAAAGCTTTGCTTGTGTTGAGATATGTATATGAGGTATGGGGAGGCACATAAGTGCCATATGGGGGTGCTTTTCTAGTGTAAGTAGGCTAACTCCATAAAGAAAGCATTTATGCTTTTTGTCATACTCATGGAGCTAAGCCTCGAAGGGGCTCGACGACTCGGATACGGACTCGGACTCGGGCTCGGGGTCAAGGGTGCAAAGTGGCACTTTGTTGGCACACTTAGCACGCCAGCATAGGCACATGGTGCTCTGTGCGCTGTTGTTGCACTCGTGAGCTCATCTTATGTGCGAGTCGCATGCGCATGGTGCATGGGTTCGACACATAAATAGGTACTTTGGCAAGCACAAGTGCAGGTACGGGAGCAGGTACGTGCACAAACGCGGGTGTAGGCGCGGAAGCAAGTGCGGGAATAAGTGCGGGTGCATGCACGGGGGCAAGCATGGGCAAAGCGCGGCTCTGCGTGGCCGCGTGCACTCGTGCTTCTGCGTGCTGTACCACAGGGCTACTGTACTGGTGCACGCGAAGCTGTACATCTGTGCGCCTGTGTTATTATTTTAGCAGTCAGTGTACAACGCAGATTAGAGTTAGGGTTTCTGCCCAACTCTATAAATACGCTCTTCGTATCTTCTTTGACGACTTACTCATAAGAGAGAGATGAAGAGAGTTGAGAGGTCGTTGCCATTAGACTCCAAAGAGTTCTGCAAGTTCAGTCAGGAGGTGACAGCGAGCGTTCTAGAAGTTCTTTTGTTCGAACTTGCTGGTTCTTGGGAGCAGATCGTAGTAGGGCAATTCTTGCTTTGAGTAACGGTGATCTTCATCACCCCAGCAGAGTTACAATTTCATCTTCCTCTGTCTTCTTCAAGCAGGCTATACGATCTTTAGTGAAGCAAATTCTTATGCTCTGAACTCTCTGAAGTTCCTCATATACAGAGTATGTGAGCAAATTTGTTGGCAGAATCACTCTGTCCACTTATGTTCTTCCATCTAAGATCTGTTTCAGGAATAACAATAGGTAGGGTAGGGAACAACCAAAATTTGTTTTGCAAAACTGTCACTCTTCTTGATAAAGCAGGCAATCTGGTTGACAAAGCACTCGACGAGGAAAAATCAATTTGAGATCCAATCTCAAAGATTTTGAAAACAAACTCGATTGAAATCAACATATTACTTGAAATTTATGACATTATAGTGTCAGCTAAAATCCATATCCAAACAAAAACTAGTTAAAATAGTACATAACAAGGGACGAAGATTACTGAAGAGAGTACATATGTTCATCTAAAACAACAAACCATCATAGAGAACTTTTATCTTTCAAATAAATCATTCATTCATCACTGGTTTGTTCTCGCTCCCCTTTGGCTTCTGATCCCTTGGCTTTTGCTATTCAGTTTTCCTGTTTTAGTCAAAAAGATATTTCACAATCAGGAAAAGAAGCACGACAGTATATATATATATATATATATATATATATATATATATATATATATATATATATATATATATATATATATATATATATATATATATTATATATTATATATTATAGTTTAATGATTTAATCTGATACCTTTGGCTTCTAATCCCTGTCTTTTATATTATTCAGATTAGATCAAAATCTTGCTTCATGTTCTCATATTGACACGTTGTACACACAATTGTTCATTGTTCATCGTTCATCGTTCATTGTTCAGTGTTCTTTACTTGTACATTAGGGTGGAGAAATATTACAGATATATGACCAATCCTATATTAGCTAGGCATTAATTAATAGCTTAGGTCTCACATCGTGCACGTGGGACTCTAAGTCGTACACTTATGCTACTGTGCTCTTGTACCCTGTACTACCCCAGCCAGTCACATATTCTGATAGTTATTTCAAATGCATGTTACACTGATAGTCTAGTCCATTATTCAGGATCTGGTACTATAGTTTCATCGTTATTCATGTACCACAGTTTCATATTCCAGTTTTTGGTACTATAGTTCACATTGTAGTTCCTTTTTCATGCATTTCAGTTGACTTTGTTTAGTGCTTCTTGTCAGGGTTGTACTTTGCTCTTTTCTTGACAGGATACGTTGCAGGTGAGCTTGAGGCATTTGGAGCATGGTGAGATCATTGGATATTGTAGGATTTAGTTCATTGCTTGTATTTCATTCTGGATATTGTATTTTGAGATTCATTATTATACTTTATTTTACCGAATTTGTCTCCGGATAGCCTTGTATTAAACAGACTTTGATGATTATGGTGATCTTGTATGGGACGTTTTATAGATGCTGTGTTGATTATATTACCTTGTCACTTGGAGTTTTCCTTAAACTTATACAGCTTATTGTATTGTGTTTTCCAACGTAGGCTGTGTAGGTCACTTGGACGTTTCCAAGTGACAGACCTTGTCACCCAATAGCACTTTATAGCCTAAGTGCCATTAGGACAGACCCATTCGGGAGCGGGTCGTGACATATTTTTTTGGTGGCCCGTGTAGGTCTGTCCTAATGGCACTTATGCTATAAAGTGCTATTGGGTGACCAGCGAAACTAAGAAAAACTCATCACAGCATAGGATCCGTGGGAAGTGGTTAGAGTTATAATTTTACTAAGATTGTTTATTATTTTGTAGTCTAGGCCCTATCTAACTAGTTTTCTATTTTTCAGAGTGGCTCAGACACGCAATGCTATGATTGTCGATTTTCTTGCACTCGAGGTTCTGGTTTATTATCTATATATTTTGCTAGTAGAAATATTTGATATTTGATTTTTTTCCTTAGCACCTAGATTTTGTACCTTAATTTTTCTTGTTTGTTATTCGAGTCATTGTTCCTATTTCAAGATTTGTTTCTATAAGCTTCATTATCCTACTCTTTGTTTCTTAGTATCAAATAAAACTCCTTGAGCAGATAACTTCACCTTCCATCATGATTCGAACTTAGAACTTGTTTGAATTTTTGTAAACTTCTTTAAGATTCCTATGAATAAAGTTGAGAGAGTATTCGACGACCTACTATGACATGGCAAATGCACACTGCAGTCATCTATCTGGATTATGGAGATCGCGGGTTCACTGCAGGCAGCTGCGCACTGGCGAGGCATGAGCTCTAAGTCAAAGTAATTTCAGGTATTTATAGGTTCTCGGATATTATTGAGGCTATGTCCTAAGTCATAAAATTTTGATCTCTTGAGTTGTTACGATAATATGGATAAAGTTGGTAGAAATATTCGGTAATTTATTATTATTTGAGTCATTAAGCCAAAGGTTCACTGCAGTCAGATGTACACTACACTGGCGAGGCAGGAACCCTAGGTAAAGTGATTTCGAATATGTATAGTTTCTGATACTATTGAGATTATATCCGTGTTATATACCATGTTTGATCTCTAATCGCCATTGACAATTTTATCAAAAAAAAATTATCTTGATCTTATGTGAAATCTTAGCAATTGATTCTATTTTCTCTTGATTTATCTTAGATATTTATTAGGACCTTTTTTCAATATCTGTTAGTCCAATCTCTTTCATGATTTGATTTTAGTGTATTGCATATATTTTGTTTATGGTCCCATATTTTGATTTATTAAAAAAATTCTTGTTTTATTCTTAGTCGTAATCATTTTAATTTTTTTTTGGTATTTGGTTACTTTAATCGTACTTATCACGTCGATTGAAATTTCGAGGACGAAATTTTTGTAAGGGCGTAGATTTGTAACTTCCTAAACCAAATTTTGGAAACTTTTAAGAATTTTTCCTAATTCTATTTGATTGTGTAATATTGTTTTCATATACAAGACTTGGATAATAAAACTATCTTTAAAGAAAACTTATTTATTTTCCTTTAAAGGAGATTAGGCCTTCTGTTGTAATTTCTATTAATTTTAGTTGATATTTATTTAAATGTTGTTATGCTGCTTTAATGTTAAATTCTTACTGTTAAGTACAACATTTGTGATAGTTATTGGAATGGTGAGTTCTGATATCTGAATCTTTATTGATAACTATTATTCATGGTTAACAGTTAGTTGTTAAATTACATGTTAGTTAGCTAATTAGTTATTAATTAGAGTTGCAATTGCCAAGGAGACTTTTAAACATCCAAGGATTTTTAAGATGGATTACCAAAATTATCCTTGATTCATAAAGGAAACTATAAATTTTATTTTTAAAATTGTAATAAATTGAGGATAGCATTGGTAACCTACCTTGAAAATCCTTGAATATTGTAAAGGGTTCCTTGGCAATTACAATTCCCATTATTAATTAGTGGTTATTAAGAGAATAACAGAAATAGTTAGTTTGTTATATTTATGTTACTAGTATTATGTTATGATCCTAGATCTATTCCTAATTACCAACACTGCCACTGTACTTTTCTTGGGGAACACCCCTATTATTTTATTATAAATAACAACTTTGCACAAGTCTTCAATTTCTGACAAAATGTCAGTGCACAGATTGCAATGTCCACTGTTCTATTTACCGTTCTTAGCCGTGCGCCACCACGGTCCGCCGTGAGCCTCGCCAGACATCGTCGGAGATGACGTCCTCTCGTACGAAGTAACTGCCGGGCCCCGTCGTCATCTAGATCCGTACGCCAGCCGAACCTTCACTCTACGACACATCTCGGCACCACGCCAAGCTCGAAGTCGCGCCACTAGAGTCGACCGCCTCACCGGAGCCTCACCAATCTCGACTGCTGGTTTGTCTTGGAGATCGTACCACCGTCTTCGAAGGTTGATCTGCCTCATCTAACCACTCGGCGACCACTCAATATCAGTGCCGCCCTCTGTCTTCGTTGACCCCAACCCAGATCCGGCTTCGGCCTTCACCACCGCCTTTGTCGCAACCCTAATCGTCAGATCTGTGTTATCCTCACTGCCGCCATCGCCGAGGATAGCCTATCGTGTCCCAACGCTGCCTCGCGGAGCTCTACGAGTCCTCTCCAGCATCCAAGCCATTTCATCAGTCGAGTGCGAGCCTCCACGGACGTAAACCGCCGCTGCTTTCCCTTCTCGAACCCGCTCTCTCCCTCTCTCTCGATCTCTTTCTTCAGTGCTCTCTTTTCATTCATGTTCTTTTATTTGTTTCCTCTCTCCAACAAGAGAGGATTAGAGTTTTAAAAACTCTACTGAGTTTGGGTTTGGTTTAAACCCAATTGTAGTAGCGGGCTGGGCTCGAGCTATTCTGGTTGATATTTTGCTATTTTCCTATTTTCCTATTAAGCGTTTACTTGTTTGAATAATGGTGACAGGTTGGGCTGGAAACCCGTAGCTTTTCGTTTGATTAATTTTATTTTCATTGCACTGAGTCTATAATCGGCCTGTTAATGTTAGGTATAATACTAATTATATTGTATGATAGTGTAGGATTAATAATTTTTGTGATGGACTTAAACTCATATACATGCTGTATTTATTAATATATATATATATATATATATATATATATATATATATATATATATATATATATATGTATATATATATATACATGTATATGTTAATATCATGTACAAATATTAATTAGTTTAGTATATGTCATGCATGTATCATATGTTAAGAGTAATTTTATTTTAGATATATTATTATCAAAAACTTTACCTAAAGAAGTTTTATCAAGTAATTCTTAAGGTATTTTCAAGATATAAATTCTAAATATTTTTGACTAAACAAATACTAGTTCCTAAATATTATAAAAATATTTTGGTATTCCTTAATAAATGATCTTGTTAAATTATGTTCTAAGGTATTTTTCTAAATAATTATTTTGATTTAAATTAGGATGCATATTTTTTCTAAAAATGTTGTCCCACTAATAGGTATAGCTATCTAGCTAATATCATTTTGTACTTGTATGATATTTTGTTAACTATACTATCTTCTTCTAATTAGTTAATTTATATATATAGCTAGCTAGTTAGCAATATTGAACGAATTGACATTGTTTAAAACCTAACCAACTTGTACAAATTTAGGGGACTTTGGAACATTGATTTGCAAGGACAAAGGCAAGTACACTGACTCGAACTCTTTTATACTATATTTCTGTCTTATTTCATGTTCTCATTACACGTTGTACACACGATTGTTCATTGTTCATCATTCATCGTTCATTGTTCATCCTTCATTGTTCAGTATTCTTTACTTGTACATTGGGGTGGGAAAATACTACAGATATATGACCAATCCTATATTAGCTAGTCATTGTTTAATAGCCTAGGTCTCACATCGTGCACGTGGGACTCTAAGTCGTACCCTTATTCATGTGCTTCTGTGCTCTTGTACCCTGTACTACCCCAGCCGGTCACATATTCTGATAATTATTTTAAATGCATGTTACACTGATAGTCGAGTTCATTGTTCAGGATCTGGTACTATAGTTTCATCGTTATTCATGTACCACAATTTCATATTCCAGTTTTTTGTACTATAGTTCATATTATAGTTTCTTTTTCATGGATTTCAGTTTACTTTGTTTAGTGCTTCTTGTCAGGGTTGTGCTTTGCTCTTTTCCTGACAGGATACGTTGCAGGTGATCTTGAGGCCTTTGGAGCATGGTGAGATCATTAGATATTGCAGGATTTAGTTTATTGCTTGTATTTCATTATGGACATTGTATTTTGGGATTCATTATTGTACTTTATTTTATCGGATTTGTCTCCGGATGGCCTTGTATTAAACAAACTTTGATGATTTTGGTGATCTTGTATGTGACGTTTTATAGATGCTGTGTTGATTATATTACCTTGTCACTTGGAGTTTTCCTTAAACATGTAAAGCTTAATGCGTTGTATTTTCCAACGTAGGCTGGGCGTGTCCGACTTCTATCCGAATATTCGGGAGCAGGTCGTAACAAAGGACCCCTGCCACTTTGCTTTATTATCCCACTTAAAAGGGTCTGATCAAGGTATTTTTAGTTCTGAAGGTCCCTTTGGCTACATGATCTTAAAATTCATGGCTAAAAAGGTTAAATTTACCTGCAAGTCAACTGGCTATCTAGCTTATATGGCAAGCCCTCATACTACCAAAATAAGTCAATTTAGCAACTTATGTAGCGACTAAAGAAGTCAACGGCGCTACTATAAAAAAATTAGCGATGCACAAGAAATATGTCATAATACAACGTTGTTGGCAACATTCCACGACGATCAGTGACTTTAGTTAATATTAAGGAAAGTGACGTCACCAGTAGTCGCTGAAAATTACTGACTTTTTAACATCATCGACGTTGGGCGACGTAAAAATATTTACGTCATAGTATATTAAAATATCAGCAACTATTAGCGACGTCAGTTGTAGAGGTTGATAATATTTTTAATATAGGGTTTCGATTGCATTTTTCTTTCCCCCCACAGGTTCCCCAAAAATTTTGAAAGCACCGATCAACCCCCTACCCCGACCTCTGTTGTTGGCCCCCCTCTGCCTCCAGCCCCCCTCCGCCACCACCAGCCGCATCTCCAGCCCCTCCTCTGCCTCCAGGCCCCCGTTCGCCTATGCCGCCTCCAGCCCCCCATCTTGGTAAACCTCTCTCTCTTTCTCGCTCTCTCTCCTAGAATGGACACGGGACACAAGAACGCACCCGAGTATGAAAACTTGGACACACACGCTGACACGGGACACTGGGACACACCTGAAAACAGAGACTTGGACACGCTGACACGGAACACGCACAGTGAAACTTAGACACGCTGACACGGGACACGTAGACAATGGCACACAGACATGGGACAATTTCAGTTAAATTTTTTACATTTAGTTAATTTGTAGAATATGTTTAGGGAATATATTCCATTTTCATACATAATGAGGAAATTTTACATTTAGCTAAATTTTTTCCATTTAGTTCATTTGTTAATTTATAAAATATTGTTAGGATATATATATTCCCCTTAATATATTTGTAACAATACCTAAGTATCATATATGCCATAATTGTCTTAGTCTAAATTCAGCAAAAATACTAAAAAAACTAGTCTTTTAGTTTAGTTTAAATTCTAAAGTCAATAATAGTTGTGACTACCTATGTTGGGCACACCAAAGTCATGTGTCCATGTGGGTCATTATATGAAATTCAAGTCCTAGGATAAAAAAATCACAAATGGTTTGATAATTAGAAAGAATGGTTGAATTATGGATACAACTGGGTATGTTAACGTTCGACCCTATGGATGTAAAACTGTCATCCTGATAACATGTACGGTGTGCGGCCATGCCAAGAAACTGTCCAAATTTATTTTTTAGATGAGTTAGCCCGGCCAGATCCTACTTGGCCGTGTCAAGAATGAGTGGCCTACAGTGTATGTTGTCACCCATATAATGGAGCTTGAAATCGGATTTGAGTATATGTCTTCTAAGTTTGAAATCATGTCTTCATGCTATTACTTTTGCAAGCCTTTGAACGATGTATATCTATCTTACAAAAGTATCTAAAAATGGATATGAATTATAACCTACGGCATAGTTCGTGAATGTACAACCGTCATCCTGATGACATGTGTAGTGTATGGGATGAATCCATAGAGAGTGTACAAAAGTTCCTACAGTTCACTAAGGCGTTCTCTCAGTACATGGATGGTACCAAAATTAAGTGTCCGTATGTGAGATGTCGTAACTTAAAATATCATCCAGAAGTGGAAGTCATATATCATTTATACTCGAAGGGTTTTACGCCGAATTACTATCAGTGGACCGCACACGGGGAACTGGTGTCTTTAGAATAGTGTCAGAGCCTTATATCGATGTCCACAACCACGCTGCTTACGACGATGGGTGGGTGAATATGGTTTTTGATGCGGCGGGCCAAAGTTTCGATCCGGACAATCATGATGAAGCTAAGGAGGCACCGAATAACGATGCTGCAAAGTTCATGGAATTGCTGGAGAATACAAGGACTCCATTATATCCTGGTTGTGATAGTCATTCACTATTGGTGGTGGTTACAAGATTATTAAGCATCAAGTCCGATTTAACATATCATAAAAATGCTACAACTGACTGATGGAGTTGATTATAGAGATCTTGCCAGAGAGTGCTAAGTTGCCTAAAGACTTCTACCTATCTAAGATGATGGTGAGATTTCTTTGGATGGTATATGAGAAATCGATGCATATTGCAATGGGTGCATGTTGTACTATAAAGATGACAAAGATGAAGATGCATGCAGATTCGATGGTGCTAATCGCTACATGGTCACTGGTAGAGGAAGGTTTGTCGGTGCAAGGAAGCCTACCGATTCGATGTACTACTTGCCATTGACGCCACGTTTGTAGAGGTTGTTTATGGTGAAGGAGATTGCAGAAAATATGAGTTGGCACAGGCGGGAACAGATTGAAGGAGTGTTGCATCATCCATCCGATGTAGAAGCATGGAAGTACTTTGATCGAGAGTATCCAAATTTTGCGTCGGATCCGCATAATATCAGATTGGGGTTCTCCTCCGATGGTTTTATCCTATTTAAACTTTTGGGCTCACAGTATTCGTGTTGGCATGTGATCGTCACTCCGTACAATCTACCACCTTAGATGTAAACGAAGACTCCGTATATGTTCCTAACTGATATTATCCCGGTCCGAACAATTAGAAGAGGAACATCAATGTGTATTTACAGCCATTGATAGATGAGTTGAATCAGCTGTGAGAAGGGGGTGCCAACACGTACGATATTTCTAGAAAGTAGAATTTTTAGATGAAGATATCACTTATGTGGACCATCAACGACTTTTCGGCCTATGCAATGTTATCGGAATGGAGCACTCATAGTCGTCTTTCATGTCTGTATTGCATGGACCGCACTAAGGCTTTTCTTTGAAACACGGAGGCAAACCGTGCTTCTTCGATTGTCATCAACAATTTCTGTCGAAGGATCATCTGTACCGAAGGAATATGAATGCTTTTCGTGTCGACATTGTGGAGAAGGCCAATACACCACCAAGGTGGCCCGAATACACGATATGGGAAGAGGTAAAATATTTACCAAGTGCTATCGAAGAGCTTGTTAAGGGCTACAAGTGTGACAGATTTGGTCACACTCATAACTGGACGAAGAGGAGTATATTTTGGGATCTGCCATACTAGAGCAGCAATCTGATCAGACATAACCTTAATGTCATGCATATCGAGAAGAATGTGTTTGACAACATAATTAATATTGTAATAGACATAAAGGGGAAGACGAAAGACAATCCAAAGTCCAGGTTGGAATTTAAAAAAATATGTAGATGTCTTGTGTTGCATTTGATAGAGGAGGGGAATAGGAAGTTAAAGTAGCCTAAGGTAATTTTCTCACTAGAGAAGGAGGATAAAGTGAGACTTTAGGTGGATTCAGGGCCTAAAATTTCTAGATGGGTACGTGTCGAACTTGAGAAGATGCGTCGACCTCAAGGAGAACAAACTGACGGGTATAAAGAGCTATTATTGTCACGTATTCATAGAGAGGTTAATTCCAATTGCATTTTTGGAATTCTTACCGCAGGTCGTTTGGGATCTACTGACAGAGCTCAGCATATTCTTCAGATATCTTTGTTCTAATAAGTTGCCCATCGATCATCCAGAAAAGCAAAAGAAGGACATTGCGGTAATACTGTACAAGCTCGAGAAAAGGACGAAGATTTGGGCCGATGGTACAAAGTAAGTCAATTAGTTGGTTTATCATCATATATATCGTGTATATCTTTATTCATTATATATCCTCTTTTTCATGAATATAATTATCTCTGTATAGACATCGTCCCTCGTCGTTACAGAGACGCTTGGGCCACTTTTTTAGGTATAACTATGGTGGCCCTTGGATAAACTACTCTGATACTCTGGACGATAGGAAGGCGTTCTGGTTTGCACACTTCAAGGTAAAAGTATATTTGGTTTTAATATCAATCATTTAATTTATGCATATTACATAACTTACAAAATTATGTCTTCTAGCAAACGTATTTCTATCTACCTCACCGGGCCGAGTTGATCAAGGCGATGTTTCCGGCCATCGCCGCCAAGCTGGTCCGTGATGCTATTAAAGACCAGAAGGCTCGTGATCGTAAAGGATAACCGATCCAACGTTGGATCATCCATGATTAGTAGACTCATGAGGCTAGATTCGACGATCTAAGGTACTAGAAAGGTCTGAGAAGGGCAAGGCGGCTAGAAAAAAGGCACCAAAGTGGTGTGGTGGCTCGATTTCGATGACAGAACATTTTTGTCGTTTGGTATGTTTTTTATTTCAGATATATTATTTTAATACAAGTACGATAAAATGGTAGTTAGATAAAATATTAAATTTTAGTACTAAATAATATATTTTTAACAAGTAAAGAGGGGTGAGGACGTCAACATGGTGACCGTCTTCTTGGCCACCTATAAGAAGGGCGGGAAGCTCATTGATGAGAGGACTGAGAAGACATATACAAGTATTATTATACTTTGTGTTAATTTTAATATAACTTAGGAAATATGCAAATAAATATTCATGTAGTTAATAATAAGTACATTAGACATTAGCAATTATCAAGTATCCATACTTTTTTAGGCCGAGTATCTTAGGCTCCGTCAGCGGACGACTGCTAGTGTACCTACAGAGGAAGAGGCTGGTACTTTCTTGCTGCCCTCTCCAGCTCCGTCGGAGGACGAGCTACGGGTGACCACCGCTGGTGGTCTCCAGAGGGGTACGTACTACTGTACGGGATCTTATGGCGCCCTTGTTACAACGCAGTCCTCTAGGGCCTCCGCTGCAAGTGCACATTCCCTACAACCCTCGTAAGAGTCTGCCTAAGTCTAGGAGATCGTTGACCATCAGAATGTGTCTCTCCATGACGAGATGTTATGAAAGATGCAGGAGCAACCCCTGTCTCAGTCGCAGACGGACGATGTCAAGATTATAGCACGATTTGATACACTCGAGCACAACATCATGGAGCTCAGGGATATGACTGAGAGGACAGAGTGTGGCATTACTGATCTTAGAGCGTCAACACAGCATTGCATGACGGAGCTGCAGGCATCACAGTTGTCCATGGACGAGAGGCTGAAGTTGATGGTTGATAGCAATACGAGGCTGTTATCTACCATGGATTCATACAACCATCGACTAGCAGCGTTGGAGCAGATACGTCCTCCCGGTGCACCTTTATCGTCACCGACTCAACCGACGTCACTGCCTTCACCGATATCGACTCTACCGACGTCATTGCTTTCTTCATCGATGTCGTTGTTGATTTCATGGGAGCAGTAAGAGTTGTTCTTATCCCTAATGCACGATGGTGCACATCCTTCTCTAGATCCGCAGTAGTCATAGTTAGGGTAGTTTACTGGTTGTTTGTGTGTAGACCCATGATAAACTTTGGAGGAATATTTTGGAGGGACAAATATCATATATGTGTGTGTGTGTGTGTGAGGAAAAAATTGAAACCTTGGGGTCCTACTGGCCTTGCCCCTACTTGGTTCCGCAATGGGGCTAGAAAACTCCTATTTAAGTCATCATAATTCTGAGATCATTTGGACCATTGATAATGATCCAACTATATTAATAAAATATCTGTTTTGGGCCTTCAGCCCAAGTATAATATGTCGACAGTACATCGACGGTGTACTACCAAATGTTTCAAGAACAACTGCAATAACGATCTATTGTAAGAACATTCTAGAAGGAAACAACATTTAGTTACATACCGACGATGTTCCAGTGTACCGCCAACTATTATACTGATTTGTATAGACTCTAATATAGGCTCGAATCGAGCCATGTTCGTCATCATCGAATCATCGAGTTTCTACGACACACAAATGACACATTCTGGATATTCTCTATTTAGGTTGGAAATCTCACTCATCATCAAAAACATCTTATACATACGATCTAATAAAAAAAAAGCATGTTATAAGATAAATTTTGAATATTTAGTGTAGATTATAGGAATAATCAACTAGGTTGTCATGGTTTAAATCATATAATGGCATAGGAATTTATTTTTATGGTAATGTGGCTAATAAAATTCTTTAGTCTAAATCGTACGTCCATATTTACATCGCTCTTATTGTTGTATTACTTAGGAAGCACAATCTTCAGCCATAAAGGACTGGAAGTAAAAAGTATGTTATATGGACGGTAAGAAGAAACAAATATATGGAGATTTTTTTTAGAGAATGGGGCGGGAGGAAGAAGTTTAAGGAATTTTATTCCACGACATTAAGGTCTGAAAAAATTCTTATATATCATCGGAATATGTGTATACATAAATTTCTGTCGGACGGTCTGACGAAATTATTACATAATTGTTTTTTCAATTTTGTCACAAGAAGGCATACGTTGTGTGCATGTACAGTTTTTGTAAATAGTGCGGAGAAATTCTTACATATATTTTATCAATTTTGTCAAAAAAAAAAAAAACCAGGACCCAACGTGACTTGAACCCACAAGCTTGTAAACTTGAGTCAAACGTTCTACCATTACACAACAAATGATTATTAATTAAAAAACTTTAAAAGAATTATGTCAGATCATTTGGAAGAATATGTGCATGCACGGACAGTTTCTACCCGTTCGTCTGTCGAAATATTTAGTGGGAAGTACTCCCCCCTAATTCAAAAAAAATGTTTTAATTTCTGTAAACTTTTCTTCCATATAATATTTTTAACAGAAATTTTTAGGCATAGTATAAGTTGTAGACTTTATTTCTTGAACTATATATAGAAAGTTGTCAATCAACATGGGTAAATGCAGGAACACGAATAGTCACTTCCTGCGGGATCGTTTCCAATACATGTCCCCCTTCCCTTCTTTTCATTATAGCATTGCTCCCCACACTTGTAAAGGTCACAACCACTCCGATTAAGAAACACTTGGCATGTTGCTGCTACATCAACCTTGGCCACCACTGCTTCACCTGCAAGTTCCATATATAGCGTTTAGGTAATGAGTATAAAAGTAAGAACTGCGAAAGAAGATACTGAAGCTATTTTATAAGGAAAGTTACAGCTGATATGTAAAATTACAGCGATGACTGTAGGAAAAAGAATAGTAAATAAAGTTAGACGCACGCAGTAACAAGTTAATTTTTTTATTTCGGATAAATTTAAGATGAGAAAGCTATTTCCATGTTTGATTTAGGTTTTTTTTTTGAGAAGTGCAAATATTACCATTGAAATTTTTATCAGATAGATGTTTCCGAATAAGACTTCAAACCACAGAAAGTTATGAAACAGCAATGACATTTCTATGTAAGTGAGACAATAAACTTCCATATCAGGTGACATATTTAGAATTGTTGCAACAATCTTGGGGATTGTTGGGGGCATTATTATGAAGAAATTAGCATACCTAAAAGAAAGATGACAAGAACCAAGACAAGGTAGGAATCGTAGGAAATCTTGGCCATTTTCTTAAAGCAATCAGTAAGAAATATTTTTAGTATGAAATTTGTTTGATGTGGTTGTGCAAGAGTTACATACAAATTTATAATAAATAAGATTCATGAAAAATGAATCAATTATCAATAAGATGCATTCACAATATTTAAAAGATCGATTACATGAAGGAACAATGAATTAAAATTGTACGATATGCATGAATTAACAATTCTATTGAATTTGTTTTTCTTGCTTCATCTTCCCTAGTTATTTGGAACAGATTATATGTATCATGTTCATTTACTTCCCGTATATATTAGGATTAATATTTATTACTAGCCTACAACCTAACAACAATTTTCGTTAAAATGGTTATAACAAGATTTTTAACATGGTATCAAATAAACCTAGGTTCTAGCACTTCTTTTGACTTTTGCCATTCCACTTTTGGGGATACAAAGTACATATCAAATATGGTTTAGCTACTGCAAGATCAAAATCATTCTGTTAGTCCCCTGATGTGACACACTATAGACACACATACATAGTAAGAATTGAACCTATATTTTTTGCTTCGTCAAGGAACAGGGATTTACATACCACTTCTTTACCTTATGAGTTGGTATTTTTCCAAGGATCGCTTCCCACACACAGAACAAAATGAATTCTTATGAATGCCACTCTTAACCCAAACAATTTTAGTACAAGTTCACCTTTCCGTTTTCATGCAGAATCACGTTCCAAGCTTATTTGACACTAAATTGCCCATTAGCTTATGGTTTACACACTACCAAATTACTATTATTAACCATAATCTTTATTAGATTAATAAGGACCAACGAGTCCATCATGTCTCTAAAGTTGGAGGAGAATTTGAATAACAATGAAGCAGACGGATGCAGTCAATTTAGAGATGTCATTGACTTGTAGTCATATGAAAATAGCAGGTACTCTAATTAGAATGATTCAACCAATTTGAATAAAAATTTTGATACCACAAAATTTCATCTTAGTATAAGAACCTCTCGGTTACAAGTTTATCTTCAATGAAGAATGTCGTGTTTTAGCATTTCTTGAATATGGTGCTAATTTTCTTTGTGCTCTCCTAAAAAGATTGTGTGCTACTTTTAGTACATTGAGCATAGTAGAATGAGTTTGAGAATGAGTTTGATTCTCTGTTCGTCTTTCACAAAATTTAAGCGAATTAAGTATATAATGTTGTGTGTCCCTTAAAGTCTTCAACCGGACCTGGAGTTGTTGTTCCAGCCTTCCATGGGCTTTAACATGACAAGGATCACAACAATTACATAGCTAATGTTTAGCTTAGTATTAGAAATTTCCTAAATATTGCTCTCATAGGGTCATAATAAGGAGAAGGTTATGGGAAGAATCACTATAATATCTGAATGTAGAATTTGAGTTTATTATGTTCAAGAGTACTGTCATATTGGGTTTTCAATGTGTGGCTTCTAAAAACATAACCGAGTAAAACTGAGTGGGTGGTTCGACTATGAAATTTGAAACGAAGATATTGTCAAAACTGGTTTGGCTCAGGCTTTGCCAAAACTCACAATAGATGGTTTAAAATGAAAATTTTCGAAACAGAAATATAAAAACTAGATTTACTAGAATTCAAAACAGATGCCAAGAGGTTTTGAATATTGTTTATGGATACAAGTATGGATACAGTTCTTCGATGAGGATATCAATGATAATTGAATATCATTAGTCCACATGAGGAGGAGACCACCTGATCTGCTAGAATTTTTGATTTGGGGGTGCGGCAATTATATATTATTAATTTTTTATAATAAATACATTTATGGTTTCAAAATATCATATATATTTTTTATTCTTCTCATTGAAAAATCAAGTTCTCCTTTTTAGTCCCATATTGACTAGGAGTTCTCATATTCGTCTTTATATTAGTTTATATCATTTACTCACTTATGAGTTGCTGTTGACTAATCATGTGGGGACACACGTGCGTTTCGACGCTGCCGCCCTGCCCGATTCGGCGTGCATAATGTGTACGCACCCACATCCCTGTCCATATCCTATTTTAAAACACCAAATGCATCCCCGAAAAAAGAAGTCTCCATGGGACAATTTCGAAAAAATTACCATTCCTAATGACATCTTTTTCTTTGTAAGTGAGTTAGGAGGCATTAACATTATATATACTAGTGTCATGGCACACGCAATGCATGTGCAACGTGTTTTACGATTATTTATAACATTTATGTAGGAAACTTAACATGAAACCAATTTTATTTTAATAAATTAGTATTTTTTTGATAGATTATTTTCTTATGTTAGAAATGTTGTTATCCTCTTATTTAACAACGAAAATATCTAACCAAACTTAATGAGCAGAAATATACACTTCCACTTAAAAAACAACTCACTTGACAAAAATACAATAAGGAAAATGCTATTTGTCAGCATCATTGGCGGCATCTTCCTTAGCATGACTCAACCTTTAACACTTGCTTACATATAAAGGACCAAAATTCATCGTTATTGAAAACATGCATTGTCCTATAAGAAATAAGATAAAATAAATAAGTTATATCGAAACAAAGGCAGAGGTAATGATTAAGAAGAAATTTAGTTCTATTACTTAATAAGCATAAGTCAAGTACCTCATACGTGATTAGTTGTGTAGGAGTAAAACTTCATGATAAACAATATTTCCTACAAATACTTCAATTTTTTTTCTTTCCGTGATTGGTTTGGTCCAGATTTGGTTGGTATAGAGATATTGGTTTATTTGAGATGGATATGTTTAAGGAAAGTGTAAATCATTGGATAATAATAAATTATTTTAATCACTTAACTTAGTCAAAATTTTACTTCCACAAATTAAATTTTTGTCCTAACATCCATATTATTTCAAAAATAAGAATAATTTTTTAAAATTTAATTTAAAATGTCTAAAATTTTAAACCTAAAATTTAATTTAAATCTAATCTATGCTGATTAGATAAAAGTTAAACTTAACTTAATAGAGAAATTTTATCTATTGGATATTAGTCAATATTTAATTAGCTATTTATAATTTAATTTACTATTATAATTTAATCCATCATTTAGTTAGTTTTAAATTTAATCTAATTAAAATTTAAGTTAATCTAATCTAATATAATTAAAAATTATCTATTACTTAATATAATATCAATCAACCTAAAATTTTAAAAGAGTAAGTTTCAATAGGTTTAAGAACGTACCAAAAAGGATTTCATGATGATTTTCGTAAATATACCTCAAATAATTTTTTTAGTATTCTGTGATTGTTTGGTCTGTAAATATATTTCAAACCTGTGGGCTAGAGACAGAGAATTGAAAAATTAAGAAATCAACAATAGATATTTTAAAGATAAACCATATAAAAAAATATTACTTGGCATATAGTTCTTGAGGGCTTGAATCTTTTGAAGATCTCTATTTCCTTTCACAGGTTGCTGAAAATTCTGCAGTAAAATAATATAATAGGATATGAATAATTATGTCACATATGCATCTAAAAAATATTTGCATAAACAAAAAATTGTTCTCACCTGATGAAGCCCTGTTTGAATATCTTCATTTCTTCCCATAAGTTGTTGAATTTGCTTTCTAAAGTATTCTATCGTACAAAGTCTGTAATAAAATAATATAGTAAAATATGAACAGCTATGTCACATATCCATCTAAAAATATTTGCATATACAAAAATGGATTCTCACCCATCTGAATTCAACATGAGTTAGATAAAATTTAAACTTAACTTACGGAGTAATTTTATCTCATAGTTAACATTTAATTAGCTATTTTAAATTTAATTTAGTATTATAATTTAATACATCATTTAAGTTTTAAATGTAATCGAATCTAAATTTAAATTAATTTAAGCTAATCTAATTAAAAATTATCTATTACTTAATATACTAAAATTTTAAGAGGTGTATAAATAGGTTTAAGAAAGTAACAAACGGGATTTCGTGATGATTTTGTAAATATTCAAATATTTTTTAATATTTTGTGATTGTTTATTTCGTAGAAATATTTAACATATACATCTAAAAACATTTGCATATACAAAAATAGGCTCTCACCCATCCGAATTCAACATGAGATAGATAAAATTTAAACTTAAACGCGTAATTTTATATATCGCATAGTTAATATTTAATTAGCTATTTAAAATTTAATTTAGTATTATAATTTAATCCATCATTTATGTTTTAAATTAATCTAATTTCAATTTAAATTAATCTAATCTAATTAAAAATTATCTATTACTTAATATATTAATCTCAATCAACCTAAAACTTTAAGAGGGTAAGTTTAAGTATGTTTAAGAACGTACCAAACAGGATTTCTTGATGATTTCTTAAATATACTTCAAATAATTTTTTTAATGTTCTGCGATTGTTTGTTCTATAGATATTCAAATCTGGAGCTTAGAGACAGAGAACTAAAAAAATTGGAAAATCAACAAATAGATTTTTTTTTTTAAAATCTTACTTGGCATATAGTTCATGAGGGCTTGAATCTTTTGAAGTCTCCATTTATTTTCACAGGTTGCTGAAAAATCTGCAATAAAATAATATCGTAAGATATGAATAATTATGTTACATATGCATCTAAAAAATATGTGCATATACAAAAAAATGGTTCTCACCTTATGAAGCCCAGTTTGAATATCTCCATTTCTTTTCAGAAGTTGCTGAATTTGTTTTCTAAAGTATTCTATCATACGAAAGTCGGTAATAAAATAATATAGTAAGATATGGACAGTTATCTCACATATGCATCTAAAAAAATCTCTCCTATGTAAGCATAAGATGTTTCGAGAACTTTGTTTTATCTTCTTTCCTTCTTTTATTTTCTTAGATGCTGCAAAACACAAAGCAGAAAAAATAAAATAGCTACGTACGAAAAAGGAAAAGAGAATATTAGAGGAAGAGAGAGAGAGAAAAGCTACGAACCTAAAATATGAGGAAGTTAGAATTAGTTTATAAATTCAAATTAGTAGAGGGTGTAAATTACTTTATTATCCCTATATAAATAATTATTTAAGCAAAGATGTATATAATCCAAATACCTCTGGTATTTGTATTATATAATATTATAGATATATAAAAGTGTGATATTCATAGACATGTTCTTGAAAGTATACAACAATGATTAGTTGATGTTCTGTTGTTCCCAAAATATATTATTTCACCGATCTGACATTGCAATGTTGTTGTAACATCATGATAGTTTTTTCTATGCCGATAATAAAATTATATATATAATACTTCAAAAAAAAACTCAAAATATGAGGGGGCGCAGCCGCGCCCCCTTGACTTTATGTGGCTATGCCACTGTCTACTAGTGGAGGATATCACAATACAATTATCAAATCCCAGTTTTGTAGCAATGGAATGACAATAATCAAACGAGCATCTTGTTTCTGTGAGGAATAATACTAACGGCCTCGTCGACCCAAAGAAATAAGGACAAGGATCGAATTGTCGGGTCATTTCTCAAACCCCAACAATTCTAATAGAGAATCATTTCTGGGGAGGCTGTTGAAGGCTAGTCGTGCCTTTTACATCTGTGAGTTCAATTACTATATTCTTGTTCGGACGAAGTTGTTCCTCATCCACTTCCCCATCTTTAACTGATTGTCGGATTCGTTTGATAGTTGAGCAATGGTTTTATTGAGAGTTTTTAAGAGGATAAACATATTTGAGCTTCTTCCACTTCTTGGTGAATGTTGATGTATTGCCATTCCCCTTTTGGTATAAAAAGTACATATCAAATAAGGGTTATCTACTAAAAGATCAAAATTATTCCATTAGCCCCCTAATGTGACACACTATAGACACACATACATAGTAGGTATCAAAGAACCTACATTACCGCTTGGTCAAAGAACGAAGTTGGTATTTTTTTTTCAAGGATCGCATCCCACATACAAAATGAATGGTTATGAATCTCACTCTTATCCCAAACAATTTTGGTACAAGTTCACCAATCCATTTTTATGTTGAATCATGTTCCAATTAAGCTTCTTTGACACTAAATTGCCCATAAGCTTATGGTTTACACAATACCTGTAGTGCTCCGCTCTCGTTGGTGCGAAGCACCATCTAATAGGCTCGTGGCAAGTCAGACACGGTCGGAAACATATATGGCTTGTCTGACTCAGCAACGAGTTTGGTATACGAAAACCTTTCAGAATGAATAAAATCGATTTGGACGAATGATATGAGAACCGTTCCAACTAATGGATCAGCTTCTGTTGGGATATGTCCTAGATGCAGCGGACTATGTCTTGGCGAATGAGCTCAAATAAGAGTCCGTTCGACGGGACCAGTATGCTGTTGGTTTTTTTGGTTTTCTGGATGTTTTTCTGCTTGGTTTTAATGAGTGTGCTTTCGCGTCGATTTCTGAATGCACCTTTGGGAATTTCGAAGGGAAAGGATTGGAGGAGGAATTCTAATATGATGTTCTTGCCATTGCAGGAGTTAGTATAATTGACGCTTGATCGTTGTGAAGCGATCTCCAACTCTCGGAACATTTTTTTAGGTGGGTGGTTCGGTCCTTTCTTTTTTACTTATTCCCGTCAACAATTCTTAATGCTAAAACGTTCAAATCGATGATGCTGGTTGAATATATGTTGTGCCACTAAGATAAAGAACATGGGATAATAGTAAGTAAACTAGTAAAACTAGGCCTAGAGACATCAACTTAACGCCTCGCATCGAGGCAACCATTTGGTTCAAAATTGAGAAACATGTTGAAAGGAAGGACATTGAAACATCGATTGGTGGCACGGCGCCTCGGGGTATTTGGTGCCTATGGAAAGCCAAATCAGAACATGTCTTTGAGGCAAGGAATGAACGGTTGCTCGAGTGATGGGTTATATAGCTTAATTTTGTTTATGTCATGCATCTGCTGCATCGATAAATTTGTTCACGCGCATTTTGTATGGTCATAGACTAGTTTTGCACAGGGTTAGCTTTCCTCAAAACAATATCCGGGGTGCTAGAACCAAATCGGCCTAGGAGGAAACTATAAAATCGTGCTTCGGCATGAGAAATTATGAGACCTACAGTCAGGCTTGCAACCCGGGCTGATTATGCACGTTGCAATGCTACTTAATCATCCTTCATGGCGTCGATATCACCAATGACCGCATATAAGATATATTACATGCTCACCAATTGTCTTGTACAGGTGGTAAGTGTTATATCTATTTTATGCAGGAAAGGAGCACGGTTGGGGTAATATCAATTGTGAATGGTTATATTGTTTACTGCTTTAAACTTCCTTCGATATGAACTACAATGCATTTAGTTCTAAATAGAAAGATCACTTAGAATGCATAAAATCCTATAAGCAGTGTCGATTTAGACGAGTGGGTTCGATCCGCCCACTAGTACATTCCTAAGTGGGCTAACCCCCCAACTCCCTAGGTGAAAAGCGTGCTATAGGAGCACGAGACTAAGCTGAAGCTGAAGAACGGGAGGCAGCTCGAAGCTCTCATATTTTGAAGTATTTTGAAGTCCAATTCAGAACGAAAGCTTTTGTTCAAATGTATAAAGGGGATGAATGTATGGAACGACAAGGATAATTTTATGGCAGCTTGTCAAAAAAATTTCTTTTGTGTTTCAAAGAATGTAGCCGCAATGACATATGTAATGTAAAAATAATGATCTTGCATATATTTGCAAGTTTTATCAATAAAAAGCTTATTTTCTTTCTATACTGCATCTTCAACTCTCTGTACAGTTTAATATGGAGCGTGACAAATGAATTAGATAATGCACATACTTGCCTTCCACATGTCCAAATTATGTTTGTACGGCATCACGCTCCAGCAAGGATGATCGATTTGCCTTGAATCAATGCTCAGACGAATGATTCAGCGAATCGGGGCATGACAAGTTGGTATCAGAGCACGGTTCACACATCAGACCTTTCGAAAATATTTTCCTTTAGATGATGTTGCGATTTTTCAAATTTTTTTACTTTTTGACATATGTTGCATGAAATAATCATTCCATATAGATAAGCCCGTAGGTAATTTCGAGAATACTAACAAGTTTCCTCAATTTTGTAGGAATGATAAAGAAATCGGGTGTCCTTTCTTTCAATACCACGTTCATTAGCACGGATAGTATCGAGAAGGCAGCACCAGGCCAATCTACTATGGAGCAATTAATGGGCCTCATAGAATTCCAATAACATTAGGGGGAGATGCAGCGGCAAGAGCTGGAGGCACAAATCTAGGCCAGTTCAATGCCCAACAGAAATAGATTGACGTACTGACCCAGATTGTGAGCACCATGGAAACTCAACAGAATTCGGCGATTAACATCCGAAGAAGAAGAAGAAGCACAACCAGTATCGATGAAGCCTATGTCCTCTTCTTTCTTATATAAGATAATGGAGTCCAAGAAAACGAACTCGCCTGAGTTCAATAACCGAGCAGAGCCTGATGAGACCATAGGATGGCTAGCGAAGATTGAGGGCTTGTTCAATCTTATCAACATCAAGAGGTACAAGAGGGTGGCGTGCACGACCTTGCAGCTACACTATATGACTGGTGGGAGGTGAAGAAACAAGAGCTTCACGAAGTCAACCCCAACCCCAAGATCTGGTGGGCGACGTTCAGGCACACCTTCTGGAATAATATATTCGTCGACAGAAAGATGACAAATTTATGTACTTAAGGCAAGGGAACCTGTCAGTTAACGATTATGACGTAAAGTTTACAAAACTCGTGAAGTTCGTCGGGGCCTTCCTGCCAAACAAGGAAGCGGGGTGCGAGAGCTTTCAACAGGGCCTGTATGACGATCTTCGTAGGGATATCATGTGTAGCCCCTAGGGGTGAGCATTCGGCTTATTCGGTTTAAACCGAACCGAATAACCCAAAACCAAATTGGACCGAAACCGAATAAGCAAAACCGAAACCGAACCGAATTGGCCCAAAACCGAATCAAACCGAACCGAATTAAATCGGTTCGGTTTTCGGTTTATTCGGTTTATTCATATTTTTTTGATTTTTTTGAGCTTTTTTTGTTAATATATATAGTAACTAAATATACATAGACATATTTAGTATATACCTATATATATTTAGTATATACCTATATATATTAATACTTATATATATAGTACACACACACACACACACACACACATATATATATAAATTAATTAATTAAAATTTCTTATTCGGTTTTCGGTTTTGGACCGAAACCGAAATCCAAAACCGAAACCGAAACCGAATAAGAAAATTTAGTATTTTCAAAACCGAAACCGAACCGAATTTTTTTAAAACCGAACCGAACCTCTTATTCGGTTCGGTTCGGTTCGGTTTTCGGTCCAAAACCGAATAATGCTCACCCCTAGTAGCCCCTCTTCTGAATTTTTCAAATTTTTTATTTTTTATTTATCCTATTTTTGTACTTTGAAATAAATCCTCATTGAAACATATAAATGTTATTTTGCTATTATTTTGTCATTTCAAAAACTAGTTAACAATCATGGTTTGAAAGTACTAATTTATTTTAGTAATTTTCATATTTTATTCTTGAAATTACAAAAGACGTTTTGATTATTATTTTGGACTTCCAAATGATTTGATTTCAAAAATATATTTTAGAATTATAAATATTTATAGACAAAAGGATTTGCCAATTTATTTTCAAATGTCATGTTGAAAGTAATTTTCTAAATTTTGGTTTATTTTACATCGTGTGAATTAAAGTGATTTTTTTCCTTAAAATTTAGTATAAGATATTTGCCATTGTTTTGTGCTTCGAAAACTAATTAAATTTATGATTGCGATTACCATTTACTTTTCGTAGAAATATTTATTTCTTATTATTAGCATTACAAAAATATTCGGTAGTAATTATTGGGCTTTCAAATATTTATTTTGGGAATATTTTTGGATATCATAAATTATCTTTATTCACTAAAAAGATTTATTAAAACATTTCTAATATGATTTTTGACTAAATAAAATATGCTTCCAAATCTTATTCTAAATTGTTATAGTAATAAGTTATTTGATTTGAATTGAATTCTATGATTTAAATTATGTGATAGCAATAAATATTATTTCAAAATTATTATGTTGGTCGCTATTCGACTTGGATTTAAATTCGTATGATTAAAATTATTTTGATAATATTAGATGATGATTTAAATAAATGTTATTATTATCATTAATAGATTTTGATTGGATTGATTTGTATTTAGATGTTTATTTGATTTAAATTGAAGGGAAGAATTTATCTACTAGAAATCCTATGCCTTATCGGTCCAGGAGTTCCAACTCATATTTAAGGAGGCCTCTTCCTCCTAATCTTCTCATCTAGCCACAAACTATCCCACAGCCATTATCACCAAACATCCAACCGCTATGCAGTATATCGTGTCTGTGTCTACCAATTCTTATTCCATTTTACATGTACATCTTCTCTCTCTCGTGCCCGACAAATCAGACACTTCTCGTGTCTGTGTCGACAAGCCGATACGGACGATACTCCAAAATATGACGCCCTAACCCTAGCTCTGTTTCCAGCTACCGTCAAGCCCCGTTTCCTTTCTGTGATGGCCCGTCTCTTTTGGCCACCCTCACCTACACCTCCCTGGCTGAGCCCCTCTCCTCGACCATGTCGACCCCCACCAGAACCTTTCCATCATCGCCCCGTGCCCTATTCCCGTACACACCGCACAGGCCGACCATCCGTCGTCACCGGCGACAACACCCGACTCTATTTCTACCTCTTTCTTCTAGCCTCCTTCCATCTGCGGCCTCGATCCCGACCAACCTAACTCCCCGGACACCGACCACATCACCGGTGCCTCACAACCACATCTCCTCCCTCTGCTACCATCCACCGCCACGATCAAAGACAACACCACCTTCAGCCCGAGCCCGACGACCATGTAACGCCCCAGTCCCAAAATAGAAGGACTAGAATCGTATCATGCCAGCTGTATACATACGAGTAAATGAAAGGCTTGTATGTATACACTGTAAAATATAGAAAGCCAAGACACTAAATCTCATCCAGAAAGATAAATAATGATATAAAAGCAACTTTGAGTTTGTCCTGTATACAATCGTTGGACGGAGACAAATCCACTACTAACTAATTTAAATAGGGACGAAATATACAAAGAAAGTGATTTGGTCGAGCGAAGGGGATGACGATCCAAAAGTAACATCTCGACGGAATAGAGCGCAAGTCATGGCCTTAGCTAGAGCACCTGCAGGAAGTCACAAAACACACCTAGAGAAATCACCAGGTCCTCAGAGGGACGTAACAAGATACAAGAAGAATATGCCATGTATAACTACAAAAGCAACCACTATAATCTACGACACAATAGGGTACCTAACCGTCTATGTGATATGCACTTTGAGGACAACGTTCTACGCAGGGGCTGTAAGGATTCACGCAAGTTATAATTAAAGAATGGTCGTCAAGTAGTGCTTATCCGAGTCACTATCAGCCAGGACAGCAAGTAGCGCTCATCCGATTCACTATCAACCCATAAATGTGTATAAAAATAAATATAGCCCCTACGCTAATAGCTGTCCTCTCCCCCCCCAAATGATAGTATAGATGCGTCGTAACCACGACGCACCAACACATGTCACTTCCACAACACTGTTTTATACTTAATAACTGTCAAGTCTTTTAACATGCATCTATTGACAGTTATTCCTACGCATGTGCACGGTGATAAGCCAACACGCAAGTGACCAATACATAATACTCATAACTCACACACAACTCGTGATACAATTGTGACAAGTTTAATGAGATACACTAAGTGTTGGGAACGAAGCACGAAAACTGTTCCCCCAAACCAGAAAGTCCTGTGAGAGAACCGAGCAAAAGCACACAAATCAAAAAAATGCCAAACACAATCGCAGACACAAAGATTTTTGACATGAAAAACCCTTGCAGGAAAAACTACGGGACGATCGGATTCCAACCCTGAAGAACCTTCACTAATGGAATAAAGAGAATACACCCTCTATAAGCTCCTTCCGATCCAACACGGATCACCACAACTCACTTGAAAGAAGAAAATTTTTGATTGCGGACTCCGAAGAACAAGAGATGCCAAAAAATTATTCGAAGCAATCTCTCCTTCACAATAGTCCTTAATCCTCTCTCTCTCTCAAAGATTGTAAAGCACTCTTTGTTTTTTAGATGATTTTACAACTAGCATACATCACCCTTTTATAAGCCCTTGGTAACACATACATAGAAGGCCAATATATATGGAAACTTCCAATATAAATCAATCATATATTTAATAGAAATCCAATCATAATTAGCTTACCATAATTGGAAACCTAATAATATGGAAAGCTACTATATGAAGGGTCCAATCATAAATATATAATCAAAGTAAATATGGAAATCCAATCATATATTTCCTTACCATATATGTACCAAAATAAAATCCATGCACTCCCCAAGCTTCTCCGACACAAGGATGGCGCTCGTCGCTCTCCGGGGTATTCTCCACATAGGTGGGAACCCCACCCACTCTAACAAATCTTCCCCTTTACAACTATGTGGAGGAGGTCGTCATCCCGACGATCTGCCTGTAGTACTCAAACTTCTCCCACGGAAGAACCTTCATGAGCATGTCCGCTCCATTGTCATCAGTATGAACCTTCTCAAGCGTCGCATCCTTCTTTTCAACCATATCCCGTATCCAATGATACCGAGTCTCGATGTGCTTGGACCGACTATGAAATATCTGGTTCTTCACAAGGTGAATAGCACTTTGACTGTCGCAAAGCAAAGTATACTGCTCTTGCTTCAGTCCTATTTCCTGCAGCAGCTTCTTCATCCACATCAACTCCTTGCAAGCCTCCATCGCTGCAATTTACTCTGCCTATGTCGTCGACAAGGCAATATACTTCTGCAACCGCGACTGTCACGATACCGCTCCTCCAGCAAACATCATCACATAGCCCAAAGTCGATCGCCTCGTGTTTACATCTCCAGCCATATCAGCTGCAGTATATCCAACCAGCTTCGGCTCGTCACCACCAAAAGAAAGTCTCCAATCGACAGTGCCCTGAAGGTATCGTAGAATCCACTTGACCGTACTCCAGTGTACCCTTCCTGGATTTGAAAGGTACCTGCTAACTGTGCCAACTGCATGAGCGATGTTTGGCCTCGTACACACCATAGCATACATAAGGCTCCCCATAGCTGAAGCATATGGAACCCGCTCCATATCTTCCTTTTCGTCCTCGGTAGATGGACACTGCTCCTTAGTGAGCATAAAGTGAGCCGCAAGGGGGCAACTCACTTTCTTCGACCCGTCCATACCGAAACGCTGAAGTACCCGATGAATGTACTTTTTTTGGGATAAATGTAGCAGCTTGGACTCTCTTTCGGCTGATCTCCATCCCAAGAATAGTCTTTGTTGCGCCCAAATCCTTCATAGAGAAGGTCGGGCCCAGTTGGCACTTCAGCTCCGCTATCCTAGTGGCATTCCGACCCACTAATAGCATATCATCAATATAGAGCAATAAAATGATAAAATTATCCTCGGCAAAATACCTCACAAATGTACAATGGTCCGACGTCATCCGTGCATAACCATGCTCCCCCATAAATGACTCGAACTTCCTGTACCACTGCCTCGGAGCCTGCTTCAGACCATACAAGCTCTTCCTCAACCGGCAGACCAAATGTGACTTGCCCTTCTCACAGAATCCCTCTGGCTGCTCCATGTACAACTCCTCCTCAAGATCACCGTAGAGGAATGTCGTCTTCACATCCATCTGCTCGACCTCTAAGTCAAGACTGGCTGCTAATGCTAGCACCACCCGAATGGACGAATGCTTGATGACAGACGAAAAGATCTCATCATAATCCACGCCTTTTTGCTGATCGTAGCCTTTAACTACCAGCCTCGCTTTATATCGAGGACGAGTAGCATCATCCGTCTGCTTCACTCTAAACACCCATCGATTCTTCAAAGCCTTCTTGCCCTTTGGCAACCGCACCAGCTCATAAGTGGAATTAGTATGCAAGGAACTCATCTCCTCCTTCATGGCCTCCATCCACTCCTGCCTGTATTCGTCTTCCATAGCCTCTGCAAAGCTTTCGGGCTCTCTCCCGTCAGTCAATAGCACATACTCATCCGGTGAGTATCTCGTAGATGGTCGACGATCTCTGTCGCTCCTTCTCAGTGGAGCCACTGGTGTTGGATGTATACCAACAGCCTCCTCCCCTTCAGGAACTGCCTTCCCGGCATGCTCATCCTCCTGAGGGACACCCTGACCACCATCAGCATGCTGATGATCAAGGTTGGGAGCAACTCCATGTACTGGCTCCCCCATAATGGGATCTTCTGCGATGTCCTCTGGAAACTGCTCGAAGCGAAATGACTCTAACTCAGGCAATTCCTCAGCCTCAGAAGGCGTCTCGGAATCCTGAGTGTTGGTCATGGTCTTATCCTCGACGAATACCACGTCCCTGCTTCTGTAGAGCTTTCTTTCCAACGGGTCATAGATTCTATAGCCAAACTCATCCCGACCGTAGCCGACAAAGACGCATCGCCTCGTCTTCAGCTCAAGTTTGGTCCTCTCGTCCTTCGGTACATGCACGAAGGCCTTACAGCCAAATACTCGCAGGTGATTGTATGACGGCTCTTTGTCATACCATACTTTGTCAGGCACATCATCCTGCAAAGGAGCACTAGGAGACAAATTAATAACATAAGCGGCTGTAAGAAGAGCCTCACCCTAATAACTGCCCGGCAAGTTTGCTTCTGATAGCAAATACTGCACCCTCTCCATCAGTGTCCTGTTCATGCGCTCCGCTACACCATTGAGCTGAGGTGTCTTTGGCGGAGTCTTCTGGTGTCGTACCTCCTGCTCTCTACAATAAGCATCAAAGGGACCGATGTATTCGCCGCCATTGTCGGACCGAACACACAATAACTTCTTGCCCGTCTCTCTTTCAACAGAGGCCTGAAACTCTTTGAAAGTAGGCAGCACCTGATCTTTGGTTTTTAAGGCATAGACCCAAATCTTCCTGGAACAGTCATCAATAAAAGTTACAAAGTAAGAAGCACCACCAATAGATTTTACCTTCATAGGACCGCAGACATCCGAGTGAATCAACTCGAGCAACGCCGGCTTCCTTGAACTTGGATGACTTTGGAAAGATACCCTATTTTGCTTCCCAGCTAAGCAGTGCGTGTACTTCTCCAACTTTGTAGACTTGAGCCCTGGAATCACCTTCTTGTTCACCAAGTAGCTCATCCCCTTCTCGCTGATATGGCCGAGCCGTCTGTGCCACAACTCGGTAGACGCATCACTGACTGCGTTCACCTCCTGTGCCCCCTGTGCGCTCCCCTCCATATAGTAGAGATCGAACTTCTTGCTTCCTCTGGCAATCACCATCGAACCTCTGGAAAACTTCCACTGACTATTTCCGAAGAGACTGAAGAATCCCTCATCATCCAACCTTCCAACCGACACCAGGTTGAAACGGATATCAGGGACATGACGAACATCTTTGAGAACAAGAACTGCACCCGTCTTCGTCCTCAAATGCACATCTCCAACGGCAACCACCTTTGACACATCTCCATTGCCCATCTTCAACACTCCACAGTCGCCTGTCGTATAAGTGGCAAATAGTATCCTGTTGTGAGATTCATGTGCTGAAGTCCCTGAGTCCACCAGCCAAGAATTGTCATCGTAGGCGAGGTTTGTGATAACCTCATCACCTACGACGATTACCTCGCCTCCATGTATCGAAGCCGCCGCTGTAGTGTTCTCATCTTGCTTCCCCTTGTCGCCCTTCTTCTCTCTCTTCCAAGCGAAACAGTTTCGCTTGATGTGGCCCTTCTTGCCACAATGGTAACACTCCGAGTCCTCGTACCGACCTTTGGACTTTCCCCTGCTCTGGTTTCTGCCACCACCTAGACCTCTGCTTTTGCCCCTTCTGCGGCTCTCCGAAACTAGTACCTCTGAGTGATGGGATATGGATGAAGTGCCCTGAGAACATCTCCGCATCTCTTCATTCAGTACCCCGCTCTTGGCAAACTCCAGACTGACCACACCTTCCGGAGCAGAAGCGATCATAGATACTCGTACGGTCTCCCACGAGTCTGGCAATGTACATAGCAACCAAAGTCCTTGAACCTCGTCGTCGAACTTGACTCCCATCGAAGATAGCTGGTCCACCACGCCCTGGAACTCACTCAAGTGATCCGTAATGGATGCACCATCTTTGTACCGCAGACCCATCATCGTCCGGATCAGGAACAATTTGTTTACTCCGGTCTTTTTCGCGTACAAAGATTCCAGCTTCTCCCACAACGTCTTTGCATGCTCAATATTGGCAACGTGGTTGTACACATTCTCGTCAACGAACTGCCGCATGTACCCACACACCTGTATATGCTCAAAGTTCCAGTCCTCATCAGATTTGTCACTGGGCTTCTCGGATGCAAATACTGAAAGATGCAGCTTCTTGACGAACAGCAAATCCTTCTTCTTGCTCCGCCAATAATGGTAGTTGGTACCGTTCAGGTTCACCATGCGCACCGACTTCGCGTCCATCTCTGCTTCCTGGTTTTACTGTCAACTCCTGACACTTCTTTGAACCCAAAGCTCTGATACAACTCTGTTGGAAACGAAGCGCGGAAACCGTTCCTCCAAACCAGAAAGTCCTGCGAGAGAACCGAGCAAAATCACACAAACCAAAAAAATGCCAAACACAATCGCAGACACAAAGATTTTTGACGTGAAAAACCCTTGCGGGAAAAACCACGGGACGATCGGAGTCCGACCCTGAAGAACCTCCACTAATGGAATAAAGAGAATACGCCCTCTACAAGCTCCTCCCGATCCAACACGGATCACCACAACTCACTTGAAAGAAGAAAATTTTTGATTGCGGACTCCGAAGAACAAGAGATGCCAAAAAATTATTCGAAGCAATCTCTCATTCACAATAGTCCTTAATTCTCTCTCTCTCAAAGTTTATAAAGCACTCTTTGTTTTTTAGATGATTTTACAACTAGCATGCATCACCCTTTTATAAGCCCTTGGTAACCCATACATGGAAGGCCAATATATATGGAAACTTCCAATATAAATCAATCATATATTTAATGAAAATCCAATCATAATTAGCTTACCATAATTGGAAACCCAATAATATGGAAAGCTACTATATGAAGGGTCCAATCATAAATATATAATCAAAGTAAATATGGAAATCCAATCATATATTTTCTTACCATATATGTACCAAAATAAAATCCATGCACTCCCCAAGCTTCTCCGACATACGGATGGCGCTCGTCGCTCTCCGGGGTATTCTCCACATAGGTGGGAACCCCACCCACTCCAACACTAAGTTGACGGTAGTCCCTTAACTCTAAGTCCACATGTAAGAAGAAAATAATAAACGAAAAATATAGATACAATAACTGAAATAAGATGAAACTAAATGTAAGCAATAAATATGGCAAGGTATCTTGCCTAGTATTGACTCATGGTGCGCTGCGATGATCAAGGTGGTACAGAATATGATTTCGGTATTACAATTACGCAAGACGGCCTCCGATGATGACACGGACTGTTCCAGGACGGTCAGATTAGTTAGGATCGACATAAGGAGGTACGAAATTGATGAGGAAATAGAAAAATGGGTTTTAGTATGGATTGGAGATAGTTGAAGGAACTGATGAATAATAAATATAGTATTAGGAACTATTTAAAACTATCTTTACTAGTAGAATAATTGATAATTATTTGAAATAGAGAGGTAAATCAATTTAGCTACCTTAAAGTTCGTTTACGGCTATAAAACTTATATCTTATCAGTGGAAAATAAATTAAACTCATAATCGAGAATATTCGAAAATCTTTTTATACTAGGAAATCTTTTAGGGCAATATATAAATTTATATTTTTTTTTCCTCAAAATAGGATATCTATGTAGAAACTACAATTTATTAATTCAAAAAAATGATTTTTGGTAAATATCTAAAATCTAAGGAATTATTTTAGAGCAAATTTTAACTTTAATTTTAAAAAATTATTTATTTAGTAACCAACTTAACCGTTGATTAATAATATACATAATGTTAATAGTTGGCTTAACTGTAATGATAATAATTATAATAATTATAATTATAATTATAATAATATTAATATAGAGCTACTACTCTTATTTAGGAAAGACAGAGAGAGGAAGAGGAAAAAGAGGGAACGAGAGAGAAAGAAAGGGATCGAGAGAGAGGGGGACTAGGCGGCTCACCGTGGGTGCGGCAGAGGAGGTCGGAGGGGACCCTGGTGCCAGATCTGAACTGGAGGCCGTGGGTGAGGCGGGAGCCCACTGGCGGCGACGCAAAAAGGGAGCGGCTGGTCGGAGCGGCCTGCGATGAGTTTAGGGATAGGGTTTTACTTCTTCTTGGGATGAGGTTGGTGGTGGTGACGATGGGTTGGTTGTGGCCGGGGCATGGTGATGGCGGTGATGGGTGCGATTATGGTGGCGGCAACGGTGGTGGTGGTGGTGAGTCGAAGTTGTGGCAGGGGCTGCCGATGCCGGCGAGGGTGATGGTGTTGGCTGTCGTGGTGGTGATCTCGGGTTATGTTGGCGGTGGTGTCTTGGCGTGGGTTGGGGATAGTTAGAATGTTGTCGTGGTTACTGTGGTGGCGGTGTTGGCCGTGGGGTAGTAATCAAGGGGAGATGGCGGGGTGGTTGTGGAAGCACGGGGCGGCCATGGCTCTGCGGATTTGGTCAAAGCCGAGATGCCAACCTGATAGTGGCGGTGGTGCTTCGGGGATCGGGGTCGCGGCAGAACTGGGTTTAGGGTTAGTGTTAGAACTATTTTCGGAGTCTGTATCGTGTCATACGAGACACGGGACGGGTCTGTGTCCAGGGTTGTCGAACACGAATGAGATAATTGTATTTGTATTAGAAATACACATATAGTGGATGGGACGGGGACACGAACACGATGCACGATGTGGTTGTGGAGTTTTGCGAAGAATAAGAGAGCAATGAGCCTCTCCTTATATAGGATGTGGAGGACCCAGTTGGATAAGGACTGGGATTGTTTAAATCCCCAATTAGATATTTTCATATTAAATTTAAATTGACTAAAAGTAATTGGATCAAATCCAATCCAATATAGATACATTCTATTTTTAAAATCTATTTAAAATAAAGTCAAAAAAATCTTTTCAAATTTTAATCATCATAATTAATTAAATTGAAACCAAACAAAATTTTCAAATTTCTTTTATAAATACTAAAATAATCAATATTAAATAATTTTGAAAATTTTAATAAATATTTGAATATTAATAGAAAATATCTTTTAAATGCCTTTTTAATCAATTAAGATAAATAATAAACTAATAATAAAATAATTTTAAAAATTTCAAATATATACATAAATTAAATTTCATGTATCTCGCATGCGACTAGTACAAAATATCTTTGTATATATTATTTTTGAAATCGGCATAAATAAATAAATAAAATTTTGCCACTAGTGCGACGGAATTTATATACCTTCTAGCAAAATAAACAAGTTACTATACTATATTGAAATGAGATATATGTTTTCTATATTTGTGTTAACAAATATTTTTGTATAAGAAATAACAAATACTTTGTATTTACGTATTCGCACTTGACGTACAAATACCAATCAAAACAAATATAAAAAAAATAGTAGTAAAATTTTAGGGGGTTTACATCCTACCCAACTTACAAGAATTTCGTCCTCAAAATTTAGGAATAGGTAGAGTACAAGAGTTTAATCGATAAGAAAGTATGAACAATTCGGTGGGCGAGGCAAGGAAACAACGTTCAATACAAACATGCATTAGAAAATCGTAATTTCGATATCTATGAAAATACATCATGGTTATGGAATTGAATAAGGGTCGCTAGTGAAGGTAACAAAATCATGATAACACGGATTGGAGAGTAGTAAGGAATTGAGTAGATCAAAGAGGATAATTTAGACATTTGGGAAATGTGGTTTCCTGAGGGAATGCTAATCGTCTGCGTTGAGGGTACGATTAAGGGAACACTATGAAAGGTTTTACAAATGATTAGATGGTCATAATAATAGGCCGGGGCCCGAAGGAAGGAAGCGTAACTCGAGGCAAGGTCGTAGTCTCATGGTTGGTCACTGGCTAACTATCTTGGCAATAGCTGGTGGACAACTAAGGGGATATTAAGTATGAGAGTTATCTTTCTAAAACAGGCGAAAGAAAGACAAATAAGAGTTTATCGAATACGAGTACGTGGTTCAAAGGCGACCGAATAATTCCAACGAGAATTGTCAAGGCAATCATGGTGAGACTCTAGAGGGAAAGTTTAACTATGTCTCCATCCGCGTAGAATAATATATAAAAGCGAACCAAAATGCACTAGGTTGATCAGACCATCATGCACAGGTTCTGATTAGACAATATGTTAGTGGGTGCGCACCCAATAAAATATGTCCTGATCAAGCTCGATAAAGAAATAAGCTTGCAAAATTTAGGCTAATTTAGCAGTATAAGATAGTCAATTTATAAGTAGGGGGTAATGATGAAGGAACGTAAATAGTCCAAGATCCTTTTAAAATCTAATTTTTGCCCCAAGTTTCGGCCTACGCAGTTGTCCTAGTGTTTCCTTATCTATGGCTTGGTTGTCTAGATAAGTTAGGGTCCTCTGAATTCTATCACTACAAAAAAGTGGACTTTTGGGACGACAATACTAGAAACGCTAACTTGAAACGTCTTAAAGAATTAGTATTTAGGACGACTATATTTTTTGTAACAAAAAATAGTTTTATTCGGGACAGAATAAAAAAATAGATCTCTTAACTGGGACTATTAATATTTTTGGTCCCAAGTAAGTCCTCTGACCGTCCCAAATAATCACGCGGGAATGAAAATTATTTGGCGGCCTAAAGGTTATCATCCCCAAAGTTTTTGGATTTTTTTTTTTTTATCAATTATTACTACTAACCTTTGGATCAAAAAAGATCTAAGGGATATTATTGATTCCTCTTTAATCATATATGTGAAGAGAGAGAGAGAGAGAGAGAGAGAGAGAGAGAGAGAGAGAGAGGAAAGAGACTATAAGCCCTAAATTGATTCCTCTTTCTTCCTCCTCGGAACTCCCTCCCCGATCTTTCTCACTCCCTCCAACTCTTTCCCTCCCACAATCCTAGACCTAGGCAAAACCCTAATTTCTTTACATTTACATCATTTTTTCTTTAAAAATTTTAAGATTTCTCACAGGTATGACTTTTTTTTCTTCCTCTCTCGCATATTTTGGCGTTAAAGAAAGGAAATTGAAGTACTATGTGTCGAAGAAGGCCGACACCAAGTAAAGATCTTGTTATTCGCTATATTTTCGTTACAAATTTTGTTAGATCTGGAGTTTTTTCGAATATTTGGTGGTCCTTATTTGTGTTGAAATTTTGTTAGATCTGGAGTTTTTTTATTTTGGTTCTAATATTAGGTGGTCCTCAGTAAAGGGGAAAGCAACGGAGAAGGCGGCGCGCAAGAAGCCGGTAAAGAAAGCTGGCTGTCAAGGAACCCAACAAGCCCAAGAGGTCCCCAAGGCCTCCCTCCTCCCCCGTTCGTGGCATTTGTTTAGGAATTACAACATACAGCTTCAGACCACTCACTCCTACAACAGAGAAAGAGAGAGAGAGAGAGGAGAGGAGAGAGAGAGAGAGAGAGAGAGAGAGAGAGGTAGGGAAATTATCAATGGCGATTGAGGCTCTCCTCCTTCGTAGCAAGAAAACATATATAATCTCTTATCAAAAACTTCTATATTCATGGTAAATCTCCACCCTTATCAGTTTCCTGTAAAGAAAATTCTAAACTAATTTTTGATTATTTTTCTCTCAGTCATCATCATCGAACGGCAGCAACAGCTACCTACGAGAAGGATCGATCCATCAACATCACGGTATCATGTTCCACTCTGGATCTCTAAATACCTATTATTCATTCGAGTAAGAGACCGACTTCGAATAATTCTTGTTTGTCTCGTCTATTGTAGTTTGAATACCCCAGCTCCTCAAATTCCTAATAATTGCTTTAACTTGGAATTTGAAAATTGAAAATTCCTGGGCGCAAAGGCAGCTAGAGAGAACTTTTGCTAACATGACTTCTATTTCACACCAGTTACCTTTCTATTTTGCACATATCTCAAAGTAAGGATAATGGCTCTGTTGCATGAACACTCCTCCAAAGGACCTTATTTGTGTTTGGAGAGTATCGTCTGGCGAGTATCGGAAATGCATGACTATCTTGTTGAGTATGACTCTCAGCATGTATAGGTTCTATTGGGATGAAACATATGTACAAGTATGGCCGGCCCTTACACAGCTCTTGTTAGTATAGAAATTTATGCCTGTGTGATGGAATGCATCCTTTATGTTTACCATAATTTTCTTCCAGTCTCATTAACTTAAGTGCCACTATTATCATCTAGGGTTACTTATCTAAAATTTATATCTCTTTACAAGCTTCACAATTATGTCTTATTAACCACTTGCCACCAAAATTACTAGTATGATAGTTGAAAAAGAACAAGCACACATTGTAAAGGGGTAACATATTAAGAAGGAAATTATAATTCTATAGGAAGAATACCTTCCAGCTTTTGAAATATTTGATTTTGTGAATCTAAGTAATTCATACAGTAAGACTAATAGCATCAAGAAAATATGGTAGGTAATAAGCGAAAGTTTCATAAGTTGGTCAAACTAGGAATATATAACCTGGAACCACTAGCAAAAGTTGACTTGTAAACAAACATGTTAAAAGTGTTGATGTAAGCTAGCTACAATGGAACCAGAAGAAAATTGCATTTTATGACACTCGTTTTTCTTTGGATTTTTACATGTTAGTGATTTTGTGTAGTGCAAACAGTTCATTTGATTGGTTTAACTGTTTAATGAGACTGGACCTTATTCAAATTAATGCACAGGGTGCTCCTCCAACATGACTTCTTAAACTTGCAATATCCATGTTTTTTTTCCATCTAAATTAGTATTGTTTCCAGATACTATTGTTCTCTGTAACAGGATCCCCAAGTTTGAACTTCAAATTGGTTGCAAGTAAGAATGTCTAAACTTTTTGATATTTTCTTTAGATATTTTTTCTTTATTGGAACATTTGTGGAAAAGATTGTTTATGCGGTATGTACTCTACGTATTTTTTTTTCAAGATGGGTGGTTGAAAACCAGGTAGGAAAGGACTTGGTTATTGATGATTGTGACTCAAAGTAGTCATCTATCTTATTCAATTAAATTCATAGGTCATTCAAAAGCATACTATGTTAGATACATGTCCTTTTATAGAAGTCACAAGTATCTTTGATGTTATATGTAAACTGCATCGACAAAGTCATTACAGATTTTTTAGCTTCCGAAAGCTTATTCTTGTAACTTTTTTTTAACATGTAGCTCCACTTTATTTGCAGAGAGGCTAGTAGCCTTCTCGTGTGTTAAGGGAATATTTTTTTTTTCTGGAAGGTATGCTTTCTTAACCAATTTTCATTTTCTTTTTACAGTAAGGTCACATTATTTTGTATTCTCGGTTACCTTTTGTAATAATTATCATTGATCTCAAGTTTTGTGCCATAATTTGCCAAAAAAAAAGAGGGGCCTTATGCTTGGCTTGATGTTCTCAAATGAGCTAATCTCAAGAGATGATGTTCATATTTGGTTATTAATTAGTCAGGTTACTTGTCTGTTTCTTTCCAATTATGTAGCAACTTAAAGTTTTTGTTTGCATCTTTTAATTGGATTGAGCTGCTGATTACTTGGCTTATTTGATCACATATTATTTCTTCTTTGGAACATCTGTGTCGTTGGAACATAGTACCTTTCACTTTTTAATGTATGTAATTTTTGTTCATTTGTAGGTAAAGTGACATATCTCTAATATTGTTAGTGGAATTATCTATATTATGACTTTTGAGAAGTCTGATGACATCTCTCATTGGCGTGCTTTGATTGGATCAACTGATGCCAGGACTAAAGTTACCACCAAAACTAGCCAGTTTTTGTTTTAAGCCTCAAGGCATTTCTTTCAGTTGAATTAACTGCACTTTATGTAGGCGTAGTGGTTAATACTCAATCATCATGTGCAACTTTTGTTGGCTTCTGACCAAGGAGTATTATGTTGGCTCTAAAGCAGCTGCATGATACTAGAATTTTTGACCAAGGAGTATTTTGTGAACAGTTACCTTTTGGAATACTTTATCAATTAAATTTGTGCCATGTGTAGTATATAACTATTTACCCGGTATTTTTTTTCTTTTGTATGCAATATTTTGATTTATTATGCTCATGTATGCAATATTTTGATTTATTATGCTCATGGTGCTATTTTTCTACAAGGTTCAAAATTATATTTATGTCTGAATTACAAGGTTCAAAATTACAGATACTATCGGGTATAGTTTAAAGAACCTACTTTCTCAGTTTCCTTAAGTGGGTATTGATTTAACAATCTTTAATTACTTTGGAATGTTGTTAACAATTTTTAGATTGCCTATACTAGCTCTTTCTGCACACACTCTTTTACACATTGAAACTGCAAGTACACATCCTAGATGCAAACTCGTATATAGTAGCACTTATTAACACACATTGGTACGCATACATATAAATACCAACCTATGCACACTGGAAACAATTTAGTACACTTCTACACAGATACAAATAACGTACATCTTACTCTATTGCTTGCAGAAAAATGATGGTTTTAGGTTTTTCCTCCATGTTTCTCAAATTTGGTGCACTTCTCAAAGCTGTTAATTTTGCGAAATACAAATTTATTGGGTTCAAGCCTTTGTAGTATGATAGAAATTGATTTTATGTTGTTGTTGATCAAGTTTTTACTTTTTGCAGCTTGTGTAGAACTTTTGTGAATTTATATTAATAACTTTTGTTCTTAATTAAGCTTCCATGCTGATTTTTTTCAGGATGTTTATTTTTCCTTTTAAGAGTCATTGTTAAGGCTAAAGTGCTTGGACAATAGGTATGTTTCCTACCTACCATATTGGTTTATGGCAAGAATCTCTCTTGCCTATAGTTGGCTTAGCCAAATACATGGTATCGTTGGATAGAAATGATGGTTTGATTAATTGGCAATATAATACTGGAGTAATTCCTACATGAAAAGCAAAGTTGGTGCTGGTTTTCTTGTGCAGGAGGATAATATAATTTCTTTTGTTACATTGACTTTCTTAAGCTGGAGGATAATATATCGTTTTTCTTACTGATATCCGGAATAAAGTGTGCATTCCCCTATGGTTTCTAGTGGAAGTTGGTATCCGCTAACACTTTTTTGTTCGACTTCTTATACCCTTGTATTAGTATTTTTTTAGCAAAAACATAAATCTATCCAATGTTAATTTGTATGGAGCATGCTAGTAATATTGTGTCATTGTTATAACCTGAGATGGCCATAAAATAAAGCCAAATATTCACAAATTGGCTTCATATCCTATATTAATGGTCACCAGTACACACACATATGTACTGATTTCCTGCAAACCCTAAAATTAGTTAGTCATGGCCTCATTCCTATTAATTCCCCCAAGGCTTAAATTAGTTAGTCATGGCCTCATTCCTATCTCCATGGATCCTAGTCTAAAATTAGTTAGTCATGGCTTCATTCCTATTAATTCCTTTGCTATTAGGGAATGGAGATTTTGGTTTTGTTATGCTTATTATAGAAACAAAACAAGTGTGCCTTCTCTCTTCATCTCTTTCTATGTAGAAAGAAGAAAGTTGAGACTTTATCAAAGACCTCCATGGGGAGAAGTAAAAAAGTCAACTGAATGAGATTGAAAGATATCGTCTCTTTTTTCTCCTAAGCATATCATCATTAGCATTCAACTCAATTAAGTTTTCTCTTAAGTTTTTACTCCAATGACTGAAAATGTCTTCTTGACACTTATGATCAAGTGTTTTCTAATGTAAAGATGCGCACGGAAGAAGTTAGTTTACTCTGTACTTGATGGCTTTGGAAACACCTTTGAGGTTATGCTTTTAGTGATTGATGACGAGATCTCACTTGAAGACGAAGGTCACATCTAATTCAACACTTTAATCACACTCTATTGACATGGTTCATCCATTTGTTGACAAAATCTACAGTATCTTCTTCATTTGATCAAAATTTATAGTCTATTAGTTTAACTGTAATGATCCCTCTTCCTTTGCCTCTACCAATCAGGCCCTTAGCCAGGACCATTTTGCCTATGAATACCCAGACCAGATCATTCAAAAATGTCTCTGTTTCATAGCAAAAGCCAATGCTAATGGAGCTTTCTTGACTTCCACTTTGTCGGATTAGCTTGTCTTACTGAGAATTTAACTTTTGTAGCATCTTGATCTCTTCGTCGGCCTCGGCTTTTCGAGTGCTTTATTGATATTATCATTACTCGGGCATATAGAACAGTTTGAGAGTTGGCAATCGATCACTATATTGATCTCTTCAACTCGTTGCGTGTAACATGGAGTGAGTTTGAACTTTTCGTAACGCTCTTCTTATTTTTCATACCATCATTTGCATCTTTACGACTGTTTTTATCTTCATATATCATAATGCTGTTATGGTTTGCGCTTTTATCACGTCTTCTCTCAATTCTTAAGTTTGTTATTATGTTAGGAATGAATCAAAATTGTCTTCACTTAGTCAATAGTTTTGTTAACTACATTCATTATTTGTCCAGTGTATATTGACTAAGCTTAGTCAAAAAGGGGTATATAGGCTTGTTCAAAGCTATGATTGTAGGATTCTCAATCTATTTCAAGTTTGAAGTGCTGCTGGTTCTATCCCATGATTTGGTTCCTTCCCATGCATGTCCTGGGTGTCATGGGGTTAATAGAATTCTCTGTTTTATCTTTTTTCTGGACCAATTTTTGGATTTAACTTTTTATATTGTCTGCAGATATTAACTTTTATATTGGTTTTTTCCAGCTTGTTACTGTAATTCTTGCTAGAATAATTATACTTGTAACGCCCCAGTACAAAATACTTGAGACTAGATACGTATCATGCCAGCTGTATACATACGAGTAAATATACGACTCGTATATATACATAAGCTGTAAATATAGAAAGCCAAGACACTAAATCTCATCCACAAAGATAAATAATAATATAAAAGCAACTTTGAGTTTGTCATGTACACAATAGTTGGGCGGAGACAAATCCACTACCAACTAAATTAAATATGGAAAAATATACAAGGAAGAATTTAGCAAGCGAGAGTAATGGCGAGTCCAAGAGCAATCATCGCGAAGGAAGGAAAACATGGCCTTAGCTAGAGCACTTGCAAGAAACCATGAAACACACACCTAGGAGAGATCACCAGGTCCTCAGAGGGACGTAACAAGACACATAATATCATGCCGATAAACTGAATAATAAAGCTCAACAGTAAAGTATGCATGTGTAAAGATTCCTAACCATTCTATGTGAATTGCAATTTAGAGGACAACGTTCTACGCAGGGGCTGTAACGTATTCACGAAAGCAAGTAATAGAGAGTGGCCATCAAGTAGCGCTCATACGAGTCACTATCGGCCCTGGACAGAAGGTAGTGCTCATAAGAGTCACCCTCGGCCCAAAATGTGTGTAAAAATAAAATGTAGCCCCTACGCTAATAACTGTCCCCTCCCCCCAATGATACTATACATGCGTCGTCTCTACGATACTATTTAATCCTTAATAACTGCCAAGTCTTCTACATAATCCATTAGCAGTTATACCCTAACGCAAGGCCTGTACCCACCGATGTACGGTCGGTACACAAGTCCAAAGCTATAAGCGACTCACCAATCACACACAATCCGTGGCACATCGTGACAGTTTATGAGATGCACTAAACATACGGTAGTCCCTTAACTCTAAGCCAATTGCATAAATTATAATAATTTGCATATATATATATAATTTTGAAAGAAAAACATAAAGAAAAAGCATGCATGATATTGAGCAAGGAATTAAACAGTAAAGGCAAGGTGTCTTGCCTGGTGTGACGCCGGGTGTGGTGCAACGATCCGACAAGTTTCGGGTAGTCCAATAGCCATGACTGATGAGAAAGGTCCAAATTTCACAGAGGAATTAGGAGCATGTATTAGTCGTGAATAGGATTTAGGTTCGAAAGAATTTGTAGAATAACTATTTTGGAAATATTCATAATACTTTAAAAGTTACACATTCTTGGAATTCAAATAAATCCTTTATAATACTTTTGAAAAAAAATATATATTTGTTTTTAAAAATATTCTAGGGTTGAAAACTAGATTTTGTCAAAATAACTACATTTTCTTTTATTCAAAATTTACAAATAAGGGCTTGAAAATTTTTGGATTCGTATTTAACACAAAAATATTTTATAATAAGATATCTTTTTTTTCCTTTAAAAATGTTATTTTGTTATAATAAATTTTTTTAAAAAATAATGAATACCATTTTCAAGTATCTAATAATAATAATACAAAATCCTAATAATAATAATAATAATAATAATAATAATAATAATAATAATAATAATGATAACAGTCATCTTTATTACTAATTAATAGAAATTTAATAATAATAATCATAATAATATAATAATAATAATAATAATAATAATAATAATAATAATAATAATATAACATATAAACCTTAAAAAAACCATTCAGCCCTCATTTTCCCAATCTATCACACATATGAGAGAGAGAGTGAGGAAGAAGAGATTGGGAGTGGGTCTCTCACCGGAGACTGCTCGGAGGCGTTGGGCGCCGTGCTCGGCTGGCGACGGTGGGCGCCGTGCTCGACAGGCGACGGTGGGCGCCGTACTCGACTGGCGACGGTGGGCACCAGCGGAAGGTGGAGCTCCGGCGTGGCGGTAGGTGCGGTGGATCGTTGGAGGAGGCGGCCGGGTGTCTCGGCGAAGAGCGGCGGCTGTGGATCTGGCATTCGCGAAAGACGCGGCGGAGATCGGGCCAACCGCAAAATGAAGCGGCCGGCGCGACGGTGCGCCAGGGACGGCGCTGGCTACCGCGGTAGCGGAGGGTGTCGGGATGCGGCGGAGGAGGACTCGACGCTGCTGCGGTGGTCGAGGCTTCTCGGCGCGGCGGAGGTAAGTTGGGGTTAGGGTTTCGATTCGTTTCTTTTGCTGCGATGGTGTTGTAGGTTGGTGGTGGTGGAGCGGCTGGTATGGGCGAGTTTTCGGTGGCACAACGACGGTGGGTTTGGGGTGCCACTGGAGTTGGTGATGTTGGTGGTGACGGAGAAGATGGATGTGGCCGATGTTCGGAGGATGGTGGTGAAGTCATATGAGGAGTTCTGGGCGGTGGTGGCCGGAGTCAGGTGCCGAGAAGACGAAGGCAGGTGATGCCATTGGGCTGATGGTGGTGATGGGAGTTGTGGTGCTGGTTTGGGGTCGACAATGGAGACGGGACTGGGAGCCGATCGAAGAAGGGGTGGCAATGGCGACAATGGTGTTGGTAGAAGCGAGGCCGAGGTCGTAGATTTAGTGTTTGATTGTGTTTGGGTGGATGTCCGGGACTGTCGGACACAGGAAAAACCATATTTTTGTACAAATATAACTGTAGTGGAACCGAAAAAGACGACACGGACACGATGCACGACGCATTGGATGTGATGGAAAATTTTTTTGGAGGAGTACCTCTCCTTTTATAGGAGGTGGGAATTCCCAGTTGGTTAGGGATTGGGATGTTTAAATTCCCCAATTAGATAATCATCTATTAATTCAAATTGATTTAAAAATAATTCAATTCAAATCAATCCAATCTAAATAAATTCTATACTTAATTTAAAATATTTTAAATAAAGTCAATAAAATCTTTTCCAATTTAAATTACCATATTTAATCAAATATTAAAATTAACAAAATTCCAAATATCATTTTCGTAATTAAATAAATATAGTAATAATTAATTTCAAAAATTCTGATAAATATTTAAATATTAATTCATGAACTAGCTTTTATAAATAACAAAATATATTAATAAGCAAATTCCAAATTTCGCAAATATCTAGAATATTTTTTTTATATAAACCAAATTATTTTTTCTTAAACTACTACTTATTTTTAAACAACGATACAAACTACCCTTTTATGTTATATAATAAAAAAAATAAGATTTTTGGCAACAACGACAAATATATATATTTATTTTGGAAACTATATTTTCCATAAAAATGAAATCTATAAATAAAATATTTTTCTGAAATTATGTACCCCGCACATATTCGCACTCGACGAAAAATACAAATCGCAAACTCTCGCGCGACGATAATTGTATTTGTATGCGACATATAAATACGAAGTACAAATTAAATACCAATTTATTTTTTAAAAAAAATCTTACTAAAATTTTAGGGGGTTTACATCCTACCCAACTTACAAGAATTTTATCCTCGAAATTAAGAATAAGTAAGGGGGTGAGAAGGTACGAGGGTAAGGCGATACAAATTATTGAGCGAGGCAACGAAACGACAAATATGCTTTAGAAAATCGTGATTCCTCACGATTTTGGAATTGAACGAGGGTTGCTAGTCAAGGTAAAAATCATGATAGTACGATGGAAGTAGCTTAAGACGGGGATAGTCATATTGGTTGGTCAGTGGTTAACTACCCACAAGTATATACAAATATCATGGTCATAGGAGAATGGTTTGGTCTATCTATCAATCACAAGCTTTGTCTAGAATAGTTAAAAGACGAAAGCCAACAAGAGTCCAAAGGAGGTGTTTTCGAATGCCAATATGTGATTCAAAGGCGGTTGTATAATTCCAAGAGAATTGTCAAGGTAATCGCGGAGGAGACTCTAGGGGCAAGTTTAACTATGTCTCCATCCACGTAGTATGATATATGAAAAACGAACCAAGTGTACTATGGTTGATCAGACCATAATACGTCGGTTCTGATTTAGACAATGTATTAGTGGGCGCACACATTAAACACGTCATGATCAAGCTTGATAAAGAATACGCTTCCAAAAGTAAACTATTTTGGCATCATAGGTAGATAAAATAATAAGTAAAGGGTAATGATGAAAGAAATTAATTAGTCCAATATCTTATAAAATCTAAGTTCCGTCCGAAATTTAGGCCTATGCAGTCAGCTTGGTTGACTAGATAAGTTAGGGTCTACTGAATTCTATGGTCCAAGTGAACCTATCAATGTGGTCCACAAAATGTTGGTTAGGTCGTGAGGTATTCTACCCAACTTACAAAAATTAGACTAATGGTGTGATAGGTCCAGCAATCAAGATAAAATACACGGTTAAGCATGTAAGGAATTAAGTAGAACACTATCACATATCGGGTTGAAGGAATTGAGTCGAGATCCATGGCTGATAAATATATTGGTATCATGTTAAGGGTTACAGTTTAGTCTTTTTGGCCCAAAAAGTCATATCATGAAAGTAGAGTACAAGAAGTCGTATTTTAGTGGCACGTGATATACCCACATGAAGGTGAGCTCGTCTAGGTCTTGCATATGGGATTTGTTTGATAGAAAAGTTTAGTGTTGCGCTCCAAATATCCAAGTCATGATAAAGGACACAAAAGAATTTAAAATAGAAAGTGGGAGATCATGAGATAATGATTATCGCATAAATAGATGACCAAGTTAAAGCACGAAATAAAGATAATTCGAATTCTAGCAGATCAAGGTAAAATAAGTTAGAAATACAGTTTCTATAGATGTGATAGCCATTTGATGGGGTATGATCAAGGAACAATCCAATTATTTCCCAAGTTTCAAATGGTTATAAAGTCACGAATAAATCTAGATTTGAGGAAATGTCGAGTGAGTCAATATTGAAATATCTTCACATAGTTTGTCAGATGACTTAACTACACGCGAGTACATACAACTATCATGGAAATTAATGAGGAATACTTGTATCCCATTAGGGTGACTTGCTTGCTTCTTGGTCCTTTACTAATATATGATCTAATTTCAAATTTCAAGTTCCTCAACAGTTTCGAAAAATCTCAAGATACTCCATCAAGTATTTAATCATATCTTAAAGTTTAATTTCTTTTAAATAAATCCCAAATAACCTTCATCATATCTAAGGCAGCACAACTAAACTTTCATAATAAGCCATCACTTCCAATTCCCAAATGTACCAGCGAGATAACTCTTAGCCTATTTCATTAATCGCAAATCATGTGGCTCAATTTAAATATATTTTTTTTACCAAAATTAAATATCCATATCCAAGGCTTTAAACTTGAAATCTAATTAACTCTATAAATCATAGATCATATTACACAATTTAAAATTTGAATTTTTCCTTTAAAGTTGCTTTCATATCCTCCAATTATTTAAACAAAAATTTACCATCATTTCTTCAACTCAAAATTAAATAAACTTATGAATATTACGACTCAATTTAAACCTCAAGCTCTCTCAAACTAAACTTTCGTCTTCTCTAGTTGTCTAAAAAGTCATAATTAAAACTCCATAAATAATCTTGGAATAAACTTTATAATATTACAATCCAAACTTTTAAAGTTAACCGTAGACCATGCATCACAATATAAAAACTTAAGTTATTTCTCAATTGAATTCATATCCCTAATAAATCATAACTATTTCACCATTTCCAAAAATTCGTAAATCAAAAATTTGTTTCCTCGATCTAGCTATCCTCTTGTGTATACCACCTTGTAATAATAAAATTCTAACTATCCTTTGAAGGCGGTAATATGCTACTACCCAACTTGAAATTAACTAATCCTTAATATCATATCTCTAGAAAAAATAAATGCCTTTATATTCAAATATAATCTCAATGGATATTATTTGTCAATATAATCCTTCTAGCCATAGGGTTGACCAATAAGTATATAGTAGTGTAGTCATCTTTCTAACCATGTTTAAGCACGAGATGATAGGGTGTTGGTAAAAAGAGTTCAAGCAAGATAAAAAATCAGGGAAGCCACGGGAGTCGGAATATGAAAATCAAGGAAGGTTAAGGAAGGTGATCAAGTATATGGATGAGATTCCTAGATTCTAATCCTATATTGCAGGCCCGTTCGGTACAGTCATGTAACCGAAACGGCAAACTTGACCTGCATGGGCCACCACAAAAATATGTAATGCCCCAGTCCCAAATACTTGAGACTAGATACATATCATGCCAGTTGTATACATACGAGTAAATATACGACTCGTATATATACATAAGCTGTAAATGTAGAAAGCCAAGACACTAAATCTCATCCACAAAGATAAATAATAATATAAAAGCAACTTTGAGTTTGTCATGTACATAATAGTTGGGCGGAGACAAATCCACTACCAACTAAATTAAATATGGAAAAATATACAAGGAAGAATTTAGCAAGCGAGAGCAATGGCGAGTCCAAGAGCAATCATCACGAAGGAAGGAAAATATGGCCTTAGCTAGAGCACCTGCAAGAAACCACGAAACACACACATGGAGAGATCACCAGGTCCTCAGAGGGACGTAATAAGACACATAATATCATGCCGATAAACTGAATAATAAAGCTCAACAGTAAAGTATGCATGTGTAAAGGTTTCTAACCATTCTATGTGAATTGCAATTTAGAGGACAACGTTCTACGTAGGGGCTATAACGGATTCACGCAAGCAAGTAATAGGGAGTGGCCGTCAAGTAGCGCTCATACGAGTCACTATCGGCCCTGGACAGAAGGTAGTGCTCATAAGAGTCACCCTCGGCCCAAAATGTGTGTAAAAATAAAATGTAGCCCCTACGCTAATAACTGTCCCCTCCCCCCAATGATACTATACATGCGTCGTCTCCACGACACATTTTAATCCTTAATAACTGCCAAGTCTTCTACACAATCTATTAGCAATTATACCCTAACGCACGGCCTGTACGCACCGATGTACGGTCGGTACGCAAGTCCGAAGCTATATGCGACTCACCACTCTCACACAATCCGTGGCACATCGTGACAGTTTATGAGATGCACTAAACATACGGTGGTCCCTTAACTCCAAGCCAATTGCATAAATTATAATAATTTACATATATATATAATTTTGAAAGAACAACATAAAGAAAAAGTATGCATGATATTGAGCAAGAAATTAAACAGTAAAGGCAAGGTGTCTTGCCTGGTGGTGTTGCCTGGTGTGACGCCGGGTGTGGTGCAACGATCCGACAAGTTTCGGGTAGTCCAATAGCCATGACTGATGAGAAAGGTCCAAATTTTACAGAGGAATTAGGAGCAGGTATTAGTCGTGAATAGGATTTAGGTTCGAAAGAATTTGTAGAATAACTATTTTGGAAATATTCATAATACTTTAAAAGTTACACATTCTTGGAATTCAAATAAATCCTTTATAATACTTTTGAAAAAAAAATATTTTTTTAAAAAATATTCTAGGGTTGAAAACTAGCTTTTGTCAAAATAACTACATTTTCTTTTATTCAAAATTTACAAATAAGGGCTTGAAAATTTTTGGATTCGTATTTAACACAAAATATTTTATAATAAGATATCTTTTTTTTTCGTTTAAAAATGTTATTTTGTTATAATAAATTTTTTTTTAAAAATAATGAATACCATTTTCAAGTATCTAATAATAATAATACAAAATCCTAATAATAATAATAATAATAATAATAATGATAACAGTCATCTTTATTACTAATTAATAGAAATTTTAATAATCATAATCATAATAATTATAATAATCATAATACTAATAATAAATAATAATAATAATAGTAATATAACATTAAACCGAAAAAAAAAAACCATTCAGCCCTCATTTTCCCAATCTATCACACATATGATAGAGAGAGTGAGGAAGAAGAGATTGGGAGTGGGTCTCTCACCGGAGACTGCTCGGAGGCGCTGGGCGCCGTGCTCGGCTGGCGACGGTGGGCGCCGTGCTCGACTGGCGACGGTGGGCACCAGCGGAAGGCGGAGCTCCGGCGTGACGGCGGTGCGGTGGATCGTGCGAGGAGACGGCCGGGTGTCTCGACGAAGAGGCGGTGGCTGTGGATCTGGCCGTCGTGGAAGACGCGACGGAGATCGGGCCAACCGCAAAATGAAGCGGCCGGCGCGGAGGTGCGCCAGGGGTGGCGCTGGCTACCGCGGTGGCGGAGGGTGCCTGGATGCGACGGAGGAGGACTCGACGCTGCTACGGTGGTCGAGGCTTCTCGGCGCGGCGGAGGTAAGTTGGGGTTAGGGTTTTGATTCATTTCTTTTGCTGCGATGGTGTTGTGGGTTGGTGGTGGTGGAGTGGCTGGTGTGGGCGAGTTTTCGGTAGCACACCGACGGTGGGTTTGGGGTGCCACTGGAGTTGGTGATGTTGGTGGTGACGGAGAAGATGGATGTGGCCGATGTTCGGAGGATGGTGGTGAAGTCAGATAAGGAGTTCTGGGAGTTGGTGGCCGGAGTCGGGTGCCGGAGAGATGGAGGCAGGTGATGCCATTGGGCTGATGGTGGTGATGGAAGTTGTGGTGCTGGTTTGGGGTCGACAATGGAGGCGGGACTGGGAGCCGATCGAAGAAGGGGTGGCAATGGCGACAATGGTGTTGGCAGAGGCGAGGCCGAGGTCGTAGATTTAGGGTTTGATTGTGTTTAGGTGGATGTCCGGGACTGTCGGACACAGGAAAAACCATGTTTTTGTACAAATATAACTGTAGTGGAACCGAAAAAGACGACACAGACACGATGCACGATGCATTGGATGTGATGGAAAAATTTTCTGGAGGAGTACCTCTCCTTTTATAGGAGGTGGGAATTCTCAGTTGGTTAGGGATTGGGATATTTAAATTCCCCAATTAGATAATCATCTTTTAATTCAAATTGATTTAAAAATAATTCAATTCAAATCAATCCAATCTAAATAAATTCTATATTTAATTTAAAATATTTTAAATAAAGTCAATAAAATCTTTTCCAATTTAAATTACCATATTTAATCAAATAGTAAAATTAACAAAATTCCAAATATCATTTTCGTAATTAAATAAATATAGTAATAATTAATTTCAAAAATTACGATAAATACTTAAATATTAATTCATGAACTAGCTTTTATAAATAACAAAATATATTAATAAGCAAATGTCAAATTTCGCAAATATCTAGAATATTTTTTTTATATAAACCAAATTTTTTTTCTTAAACTACTACTTATTTTTAAACAACGATACAAACTACCCTTTTATTTATATAATAAAAAAATAAGGTTTTTGGTAACAACGACAAACATATATATTTATTTTGGAAACTATATTTTCCATAAAAATAAAATCTATAAATAAAATATTTTTCTGAAATTATGTACCCCGCACATATTCGCACTCGACGAAAAATACAAATCGCAAACTCGCGCGCAACGATAATTGTATTTGTATGCGAAGTATAAATACGAAGTACAAAATAAATACCAATTTATGTTTTTTTTAAAAATCTTACTAAAATTTTAGGGCGTTTACATTACTTCCCATTTAAAATGTTTCCCTTTTTTTTCCGTCTTCACTTAAAGCTTCCTTTTTTACTTGAAGCTTCCTTTGTCAATTGAAGCTTTTTCTGTACATTGTTTTTTTCTAATTTTTTTGTACGCGGGTCTGTACAGTTTGGAAGAACTATTAGTAGGTTTGTACAATTTGTTTAAACATTCACAAACTAATGTGGTCTAGTCTGTATAATTTGGAAGAACTTGTCTTTCTTTTCTGGTTGTTCGTGTATAGTTAGCAGGTTGCTAATATATTGGCATATCTTCATTTGCAGGTCCTTCAAAAGCATTCTGGATATGCTAAAATGATGGGCAACGATCTTGTGATGATAAAAAGTTTGGGTTAATTTTTGGGTTCATGTTGGATATACTAAAAATATGGTATAATGGTGGAGACAATGGGTTCATTTTGTAACTGATGTTGTGGGTGATGTATAGTGTTTTGGATTTATTTTGGAAAAGGTGGTTAAGGATGCTTAATGGGTTCAGCATTTTGTATGTAATGGTGGAGATAATGGGTTCATTTTGTAACTGATGCTGTGGGTGATGTATAGTATTTTGGATTTATTTTGGAAATGGTGGTTAAGGATGCCTAATGTTAAGCTTTTTGTTGTTTATCAATTGAACATATATAGTTATATATGGATTTTGTTGTCTTCTACTTAATGGTAAAGAATGCTTGATGTTGTTAAGCTTTTTTTTGTATTGGAGCTCTGATACCTGGAGATATATCCGAGGACAAGCTTGACAACGTTCATGATTATATGAATTATGTGTATTTAATTGTATGTTTTATAGCTGAAAAATACAGACAATAATTTCGTATGTGTTACTTTTGGGACAGTTATGTAATTGTCCTAGATATAAACGACATTCTTTTGTAACGCTGGCAAATTTGTTTAGGATGGATGTTATTCGTCACAAACTCTTTTATTTTGGGACCGTTTTGTAAACCGTCGTAAACATGTAATAATTCAAACTCTTTTGGTACGATTAGATTTTTCGACCCTAAAACCAAATTAGGACGGTATTTTTTGTCCTAAAACTTTTTGCCACGCCACCCTAATAGCACTGCCACTTACCGTCCTAAAATTCGTCCCAAATTATAATTTAGGACTGATTTGGGTCTTTTTGAAGACGGATTTTTGGCGTCCCAGAAAGACACTTTTTTGTAGTGTAGTCAAAGTGAACTTATCAATATGGGTCACAAGGACAAAGGGTTTGTTAGGTCGTGAGGTATTCTACCCAACTTACAAGAGTTAAACTAGTACTGTGATGGGACAATAGGTCAAGCAATCAAGATAAGGCATAAGGTTAAGCATTTAAGGAATTAAGTAGAACACAATCACATATTTGGTCGAAGGACTTGAGTCTCGGTTGAATCTCTATCTGTGGTCAAGAGTCGATATCATGGTAAAGGTTACAGTTTAGTCTTTTTGACCCAAAAGTCATATCATGAAAATAGAATACAAGGAGAAGTGTTTTAGTGGCACGTGATATACTTACATGAAGGTGGTCTCGCCTAGGTCTTACATATGAAATTGGTTGGAAGAAAAAGTCTAGTGTTGTGCTCTAAATATCAAAGTCATTATAGGGGACACCAAATGATCAAAATAGAAAGTAGGTTTTCACGAGGTACTAATTAATACACAAAATAAAAAGGTTAACGCACGAAATAAAGATAATTTAGGAAATCTCGGAGATGAAGGTAAAATAAGTTAAGGACAAAGTTTCTAGAGAGAAAATAGTCTCATAGATAAGGGCATGGTCAAGGGAATGATTCTAATCATTTCTAAGTTTCAAATAATTAGATGGTCACGATAAAAGATCTAGATTTGAGAGAAGTTGAGTGGGTCGAGGTGAAGATATAGTTATACATTTTGGTCGATGACTAACTATACTTGTATATATGCCATATCATAATCATAAGTGGTATGGCAACTTAATATGGAATACTTGTATCTCATTAGGGTGACCTTACTTGTTCTTGGTCCTTCACTAATATATGATCTAATCTAAAATTTTAAGTTCCTCAAAAGTTTCTCAATAAAATTCTCAAGATACTCCACCAAATTTTTTAATTATCTTAGGCTGCCAAGTTTAATCAAAATTTTAAATCTCTAATCAATCTTGAAATAGTCCTTGTATATCGCAAATTGAACATACATTTTTTTTCCACCAAAATTTAAATATCCATAATCAAGGCTTTATACTCGAAATCTAAATAACTTTATAAATCATAGATCATATGACACAATTTGAAATTTAAAATTTTCTTTTAAAGTCGATTTCATATCTTCCAAAACATTTTAAACAAAATTTTACTAGCATCTCTTCAAACTCAAAATTTGATAAACTTATAAATCGTACATTGTATGACTCAATTTAAAACCTTAAACTCTCCCTTTTTTTTACTAAGCTTCCATATTCTCTAGTCATCTACAAAATCATAAGTTATAATTTAAAACTCTTTAATAAATCTCGAGATAAACTTTAGCATATAACAACCCAAACTTAAACTTAACCGTAAATCATGCGTCATAATTTAAAATTTAAGATATTTCTCAAATCGATTTCATATTCCAATAAATCATAACTATTTCACAATTTCAAAAATCATAATTCTAAAATTTGTTTTCTCGATCTAGCTATCCACTTGTGTATACTACCTTGTAATATCAAAATAAAATTCCAACTATCCTTCAAAGGCGGTATTTTGCTACTACCCAACTTGGAATAAGCTAATCCTTAAGATCATAAAAATAATAAGAATAATTGTCCTTATCACTCAATTAGACCTTAATGCATATTAATTGTGAACATAATCCTTCTAGTCATGTGTTTGACCTATGAGCATATAATAGTGTAGTCATCTTTCTAACTGTCACTAGGCACGAAAAATAAGAATTTACGGTAGAAAAAGTTCAAGCAGGATGCAAATCAAGGATGGTAACGAGAGTCCAAAACTTGAAACAAGGGAGGAGGTCAAGCTTGTGGATGAGATCCTAAACTTTATTCCTATATGCAGGTTCACATCGGTACAGTCACGTAATCAAAGTGATAAACTTGACCTGCATAGGCTACCACAAAAACATGTAACGTCCCAGTCCAAAAATAGAAGGACTAGAATCGTATCATGCTAGCTGTATACATATGAGTAAATGAAAGGCTCGTAGGTATACATAAGATGTAAAATGTGGAAAGCCAAGACACTAAATCTCATCCACGAAGATAAATAATGATATAAAAGCAACTTTGAGTTTGCCATGTATACAATCGTTGGGCGGAGACAAATCCACAACCAACTAATTTAAATAGGGACGAAATATACGAAGTAAGTGATTTGGTCGAACGAAGGGGATGAGGATCCAAAAGCAACATATCGACGGAATAGAGCGCAAGTCATGGCCTTAGCTAGAGCACCTGCAAAAAGTCACAAAACACACCTGAAGAAATCACCAGGTCCTCAGAGGGATGTAACAAGATACAGGAAGAACATGCCATGTATAACTGTAAAAGTAACCACTATAATCTACGACACAACAGGGTACCTAGCCGTCTATATGATATGCACTTTGAGGACAATGTTCTACGCAGGGGCTGTAAGGATTCACGCAAGTAATAAATAAAGAATGGGCGTCAAGTAGTGCTCATCCGAGTCACTATCGGTCGGGGCAGCAAGTAGCGCTCATCCGAGTCACTATCAACCCATAAATGTGTGTAAAAATAAATATAGCTATAATAGCTGTCCTCTCCCCCCCAAATGATACTATACATGTGTCGTAACCACGACGCACCAACACATGTCACTTCCACAACACTATTTTATACTTAACAATTGTCAAGTCTTCTAACATGCATCTATTGACAGTTATTCCTACGCATGCGCACGGTGATCAGCCAACACGCAAGTGACCAATACATGATACTCATAACTCACACATAACTCGTGATACAATCGTGACAAGTTTAATGAGATAAACTAAGTTGACGGCAGTCCCTTAACTCTAAGTCCACATGCAAGAATAAAATAATAAACAAGAAATATAGATACAATAACTAAAATAAAATGCAACTAAATGTAAGTAGTAAATATGGTAAGGTATCTTGCCTGGTATTGACTCATGGTGTGCTGCGATGATCAAGATGGCACAGAATATGACTTCGGTGTTGCAATTACGCAAGACGACCTCCGATGATGACACAGACTGTTCCAGGACGATCAAATTAGTTAGGGTCGACATAAGGAGGTACGAAATTGATGAGGAAATAGAAATAATAGGTTTTAGTATGGATTAGAGATAGTTGAAGGAACTAATAAATAATAAATATAGTATTAGGAACTATTTAAAACTATCTTTACCAGCAGAATAATTGATAATTATTTGAAATAGAGAGGTAAATCAATTTAGCTACCCCAAAGTTCGTTTATGGCTGTAAAACTTATATCTTATCAGTGGAATATAAATTAAACTCATAATCGAGAATATTCGAAAATCTTTTTATACTAGGAAATCTTTTAGGGCAATACATAAATTTATATATTCTTTCCTCAAAATAGGATATCCATGTAGAAACTAAATTTTACTAATTCAAAAAAAAATGATTTTTGGTAAATATCTAAAATCTAAGGAATTATTTAGAGCAAATTTTAACTTTAATTTTGAAAATTTATTTATTTAGTGACCAACTTAACCATTAATTAATAATATACATAATATTAATAGTTGGCTTAACAATAATGATAATAATGATAATAATTATAATTATAATTATAATAATATTAATAGAGAGCTGTTGCTCTTATTTAGGAAAGAGAGAGAGAGAGGAAGAGGAAAAACAGGGAACGAGAGAGAAAGAAAGGGATCGAGAGAGAGGGGGACTAGGCGGCTCACCGTGGGTGCGACGGAGGAAGCCGGAGGGGACCCTGGCGCCAGATCTGGACTGGTGGCCGCAGGTGAGGCGGAAGCCTACTGGCGGCGGCACGGAAAGGGAGCGGCTGGTCGGAACGGCCTGCGGTGAGTTTAGGGTTAGGTTTTACTTCTTCTTCTTGGGATGAGGTTGGTGGTGGTGACGATGGGTTGGTTGTGGCCGGGGCGTGGTGATGGCGGTGATAGGTGCGATTATGTTGGCGACAACAGTAGTGGTGGTGGTGAGTCTGAGTTGTGGCAGGGGCTGCCGATGCGGGCGAGGGTGATGGTATTGATTGTCGTGGCGGTGATCTCGGTTATGGTGGCGGTAGTGTCTCGGAGTGGGTTGGAGATGGTCGGGATGTTGCCGTGGTTACTATGGTGGCAATAATGGTCATGGGGTGGTGATCCAGGGGAGATGGCGGGGTGGTTGTGGAAGCACGGGACGGCCATGGCTCTGCGGATTTGGTCAGAGCCGAGATGCCGACCCGATAGTGGCGATAGTTCTTCGGGGATCGGGGTCACGGCCAGAACTCGGTTTAGGGTTAGGGTTAGAACTATTTTCGGAGTATGTATCATGTCATGCGAGGCATGGGACGGGTCGGTGTCCAGGGTTGTCGGACACGAATGAGATAATTGTATTTGTATTAGAAATACACATATAGTGGATGGGACGGGTACACGGACACGATACACGATGTGGTTGTGGAGTTTTGCAGAGAATAAGAGAGCAATGAGCCTCTCCTTATATAGGAGGTGGAGGACCCAGTTGGATAAGGACTGGGATTGTTTAAATCTCCAATTAGATATTCTCATATTTAATTTAAATTGACTAAAAGTAATTGGATCAAATCCAATCCAATATAGATACATTCTATTTTTAAAATCTATTTAAAATAAAGTCAATAAAATCTTTTCAAATTTTAATCATCATAATTAATTAAATTTAAACCAAACAAAATTTTAAATTTTCTTTTATAAATACTAAAATAATCAATATTAAATAAATTTGAAAATTGTAATAAATATTTGAATATTAATAGAAAATATCTTTAAAATGCCTTCTTAATAAATTAAGATAAATAATAAACTAATAATAAAATAATTTTAAAAATTTCAAATATATACATGAATTAAATTTCATGTATCTCGCATGCGAATAGTACAAAATATCTATGTATATATTATTTTCGAAATCAGCATAAATAAATAAATAAAATTTTGCCACTAGTGCGACGAAATTTATATACCTTCCAGCAAAATAAACAAGTTACTATACTATATTGAAATGAGATATATGTTTTCTATATTTGTGTTAACAAATATTTTTTTATAAGAAATAACAAATACTTTTTATTTACGTATTCGCACTTGACATACAAATACCAATAAAAACAAATATAAAAAATAATAGTAGTGAAATTGTAGGGGATTTACAGACCACAACGAACCCTTTGTTATTCCCGAGGCATATTTTTGATGGAAAATAAAGAATCGAAACAGTTGTCAAAATAGCAACAATGTTTCGTAGCAACACTTCAAAGAAGGTGCACTATAGAGATCCTTGAAGGATTCTGGGTAACAAAAATCTAAAGAGATATCGTTACAACAGCAAATAAATGTAGAGCTTCTTTTAGGAAGGTACAAATCGAGTTTCTAGCAGCATGGGCTTCTAATTAGATCAGAGAAGAAGAGAAGAAAAGATGAAAAGAAGAAAAAGAAAGGCAGCTTTGCTCGGGTGATCAGATTACCGTTGCTCAAAGCAAGATTCGCCTATATATGATCCGCTTGTAGGAACCAGCAAGTTCTAAGGAACTTCTGGAACGCTCGTCAGTCAATATTTGAGAATTGAACGGGCTTCCTGAACTTTACGGACTCATTTAACTCTCTTCTTGGTGCCTCTTTCAAAGGAGGCAAAGGGGCTCTATTTATAGAGTGGAGTGAAACATCACCTCTTCTCCTATCCGATGTGGGACTAAAATACCAATACTCAAAAATAGAGTTTGATATTTTAGATCATCCCACAAATAGCATAGAAGTTTGCCAGTCCACGCCTACCCCCCAAACACTCCCGTGTATGCACGAGACATCCTGGAGTCCGTGTCCGAGTCCTAGTCCGCACAACAAACAGCAACTTACAACTTTGTTGGAATTAATCCTTTTTCCTTCTAGAAAAATACTCCTACATGACACACACTTGCGCTCCACCATTACCTCATGTGCACACCTCAACACAAGCAATGCATTATATTGAGATACTCACCATTTGGTGCAGCTGATGTGGGTTTAAATAACAGCATGATACAAGAATGGACTAAGTCTTAAATTTTGCACCATAACTGCAATTCTTTCCGCTCACATAATGATATCAACTGTGCTTCTGGCTGTACATTAAAGGCCTTGTGCCAGCCTGGTTACAGTGTATAATTTTGGGCGTCTACAAGTTTACCCTCAAGAGATGGCCTGATATCTATGTCCATACACTATCGGTCAGTTCTTTATCAAAAAGACATGGCATGAAGCCTTGAGGTGCTGTACCGCTATGACATGGCCTAAAGCCGAGGCATTATCCTTACCGGGAACCTCATCATAGTGTCATACTACTGTAGCATGAGGTCACATCCTCTTTGTAGTGCCATACCACCCAGCATGAAGCCTTAGGCTCTTTTGCGGTGTTATACCGCAACAACATAGCTTACAAGGATGAGGCTTTACCCCTATCCGGGT